>JADRCD010227743.1:7778-20426 GCA_019843815.1 Montemys delectorum
TTTAAAGATTTATTTATTTTATTTGTATGAGTACACTGTAGCTGTACAGATGGCCTTGAGCCATCATGTGGCTGCTGGGAATTGAACTCAAGACGGCCCCGCTCGCTCCAGCCCTGCTTGCTCCAGCGTAATTCACTGTAGCTGTCTTCAGACGCACCAGAAGAGGGCGTCAGATCTCATTACGGGTGGTTGTGAGCCACCATGTGGTTTCTGGGATCCGAACTCAGGACCTTAGGAAGAGCAGTCAGTGCTCTTACCCACTGAGCCATCTCGCCAGCCCCCCTAAATATACCTTTAGTACGTCTATTCTGTCTGGAAATCCCAGCAGCTTTGGGTTTGCTTCCTAGCATCTGTTGGAAGTATTTTTTCAGAGCTCCACCTGAATTCACAGGGAGCCCCTTGAAGTCCACTGGAAAGCCTGTCTTAACACTGCCAACCTACCGAACACTCCAGTGAGATGGAGAGGGAGGAAGGGGGCTGTGTGTAATTTATGGTGCCACCCCTCGCTGCCATTTGGCATTCCACGTGCTGCCATAGCCATTAGCAGTCACTTTTGAGTATTTATGATCTTGCAGCTGGAGCACTTTGAGTCTCATAACAGAAACAGGGTCACATTTAGAAAATGTCCCCAGTGCCGTGCTGGAAAATGAGACCCCCTCCCGCTCCTCCCCAGGCTGATGGATGGGGCCAGGCAGGCAGAGTGAGGCAGCTCTCCAGGCCAAGCTGTGTCCTTTTTCACACATCCCAGCTGTAGGCTGGCTGTGTGGCTCAAGCCACCCAAGTCTGGGCTGTCTGCTTGGAGGTGGCCAAGGTGGACTAAGGTAGAAAGTTACATCACTAAATATTAGATCGGCTTCCTTATAATGGAGATGAAGCTGCGAACTAATCCACCACAGTCCTCTACTGGTTCTGTCTGGCTCCCTAGTGGACCAAAAGAGCTTTTGTGACTAGAGAGAGGGAGGGCTCAGCAGTTAAGAACACTTGTTACTCTTACAGAGTCAACCCAGGTTCAGTTCCTAGGAGGCTCACAACCACCTGTAACTCCAGCTCCAGGGTCTCTCATGCCCTCTTCTGATCCCTGAGGGTACTAGGCATGTGGCACACATACAGACATGCAATCAAAACACTCGTGCACATAACATACACTTAAAAAGAAAGAAGAGAAAGAACTCTTAAAGTCGGAGTGCAGGCTAGACCAGATACTCAACCCACCGCCACTTGCCGTCTCTATCAGGGGCTTCCAGTTTCCCCTTGTTAAGCGGAGAGCCTCCTCCACCCGCTCAATTTCTAGACTCTCAGCAGGTGTCTGGCAGCCAAATTATACAGGAGTGTTCATCAAGAGCAGTCATGGGCTTCAAAGGAGGAGAGGAACTGGGGTTTATGTTGCCAAGTTAAATTAAAAGCTAAGGTCCTCAACATGTATGAAAGGGGTGCTGTCCTCGACACTCTGATGCCCAGCCTGCTAGGGAGAGTTTTTAGTGAAAGGTCTGAGGGAGATGTGAGCTCCTTTTCCTACCTGTGCCTCTCTGTGAGCCTGGGACCAAAATTGGCATCTATAGATCTCCCCTCCTCTCTCCTTCTCCTCTTCTTCCTTCCTCCTCTCCTCCCCTCCCCTCTTCCACTTTCCTCCCCTCCCCTCTCCTCCCCTCCACTCCCCTCTTCTCTCCTCTTCTCCCCCCTCTTCTCTCCTTTCCTCTCCCCTTCTGTCTCCTGCCCTGCCCTCTTCTCCTTTCTCCTGACTCTTGTTGTAGCCCAGGCTGTCCTTGAACTCCTCCTAGTCCCCTGTCACCGAGGCCTGCTGGTGTATGTTTCTCTGATGTTCATTTTCGAGGCTGTCTTTAGGCTCAGAAAGCAGGGGACCAACTGCCATTCTGGGCACCTTGTCAGCTGGCTTTGGGCCCTTAGTATCCACTTCCTTTTATCCGGACAAGGACTTTCAGAGCTTCCCGCCTTTTTTCCCCCAGGGGTCAGGATGTGACCTCAACCCTGGGGTGACCTAGAACTATGCCCCATGGCTGCCTGAGACACAGATGACACCCCCCCCCACACACACACACCTGTTTTATCCTTCTGTGCTTTACACAAATCCTCCTAATGCCCACCATTTCCTTCAACCATAAAAGTATAAATGTTAAAAATGAGAGAAAATAAAAGAGGCTGGCTTATTTCCTCCTCATTCTTACCCAGAGACTCCTGGATGTTATTATTTTTTTAAACTCTCCCATCACACTTTCAGCCTTGAAAGCATTTTTAGTCATTAATTAGTAATCCATATTAATATGCAGATTGAATTAATCTGGTTCAGGCAAAAGTTTGACTGGAGGAAACAAAGTAGCTAGCGTGTTAGATCCTCCCTCCATGGGAGAGAGGAGATCTCCCATCTCCTCTCTGTCTCTGTTTCTCCTGGCACCTCTCTCTGCTTCCAGCACCTCTCTCTGATCATTAGCAGGATTAGGAAGGGTTGGTGGGGCTCAAGAGTGTGTGCAGCCCCAGGGACACTCAGGGGGAGGACATATCCCGCTCTGAGGGCTCTGCTGCCTGGATGCCATTGGGGGATCATTAGCTTTTAGAGCTGAAATTGGCTTCATAAATACTCATCTACAGGAAGCGGTTTCTGCTTCCGTTTTTTATTTCATCCAAATTCCTCCTTGACTCTGTTATTGTCTGAGGAGGTTGTTTTTTTTTTTTTTTTTTAATCACCAGGAAAAAAAAAGTATATTCTCTATAATATCACTACTGATTGCTCTCTTACTGTGTGTGCACCAGGCACCCAGCGAGCTGTGGGTTTGATAGACATACACCTCTGAAGGAGAGCTGTTATTTCTTTCTGGTGCAAATGAGGAAGTTGTTGTTCAGTGGAGGGAAATCTGAAGGCTGGCAAAGGGCAGAGCTGGTGTGTGAACCCTTTGTTGTTTTGTTTGATTTTGGTGTTTTTCAGGAAGGTCTTTCACTCTGTAGACCAGGCTAACCCAGAACTCAAGATGATCCTCCTGCCTCAGCCTCCCCCCCCCTCCCCCATACTGGGATTACAGGCTTGTACTACCATGACCTGCTGGGGTATGAACTCAAAACCCTCCAAGTCTGTACTTTTATTTAATTGACCATTCAGAGCCTCTCCAGCCTGGCTGCTGTGTTTCTGTGTCCTCACACGGTCCTCCTCTGCAGGGCTTCAGGTAAGTGAAAGTCCCCGCACTGTCCCCCTACAGGGTGACACCATCTTGCTCCTCATCTTAGGAGCTGAATACTGTAATTGAGAGGAGTTGGCCGGCCTGTCCTGGGCGTGGCCCAGAGTCACCGCCCTGGGCAGGCAGCTCTGGTGTCCTCTGCCTAGGGGCCTTGCTGAGGTTGTGGGCCTGAGTGCGCTGGCCCCGGAGCTAAAGCAGCTGGAGTTCTCCTAGGGAAGAAGCCCTGAGTTCTGGGCAGCTCGTGGATTGGCAGCTTCTGTCTCTAGCCTTCTCTGTGCTTTCGTAAGCAACTTCTAAAAGCCAAGCTTTGTACTCAGAGGGTGACATCCCTGACTCTTGTTCTTAGCTGATAAGATTGTTGGTGAGCCTGTAGGCCAGCTGAGAAAACCTGCAGTTCACAGAGGGCTGGACTGCTTTAAGTAGAGCCGCTTAGGACAAGGAGAGTCTATCCAAATCCAGGGGCTCCCATTCCAGTTCCCTGCTGGTGTTATACTCCCCCTACTGTGTGTGTGTGTGTGTGTGTGTGTGTGTGTGTGTGTGTGTGTGTATGTGTCAGAGAGAGACAGAGAGAGACAGAGACAGAGAGAAAACAAGCCTACAATACACCAAATAGACCAGGTGCAGTATAAAGTCAATGAGGAATACATGCCTTTCCCTCATGGGTCATCAGTCTGGTAAACCGATAGATACAAGATAACTCTCAGACATAGCTAACAGACACTACCAGGACCATCCCTAGTCCCAGGTGGCCTTACACACGTCTCTTCTCTTAGCCCCAGGTCCCCACCTACAAAGCAGATTAGTAAAAAATGGCTCTCCTGGAGGGGGGGGGGGTGTCTTGATAAGAACCAGAAGAGGGGAAGTGCGCGGCAGATGGTGGATCCAGTAATCCAGTAAGCACACGGTACAAAGACAGGTGAGTGACTGTCTAATCACGGATGTGTATCTTACGAAGGGCCAGCCTGACAACCCCATGGGCTTCTGTCCCACTTATGTGATAGACAGTCAGGCGTTTAGATGTTAAGGACATGGGGGTCCTTTCTGTTGGTTTCAGGACACTAGTGGGAAAAGTAAGAACCTCTCTGGTACCCAAAAGGTGTGTGCTCAAGTCTTTTATTTGTGGGGGGTAGTTTGAGACAGGGTTTCTCTGTATAGTCCTGGCTGTCCTGGAACTCACTCTGTAGATCAGGCTGGCCTCGAACTCAGAAATCCGCCTGCCTCTGCCTCCCAAGTGCTGGGATTAAAGGCGTGCGCCACCCCTGCCCAGCTTGTGCTCACGTCTTAAGGGATAACGTGTTGGCTGAAAACAGCCATTCTGTCCTGTGAGCAGGGATGGGATGGGCATGAGTCCATTTCTTGGGTAAGGAAGGCAACTAAAGGGCAGGTATGTCCAGTACCAAACCAGTGCCAGGGTGCTCCTGTCCTCTGCAACTCCACAGGGGACCTAGGATTGAGGCCCTCTCGGCCACTTCCTTGTTACAAGACCCAGGCAAGGGATAACAGAGCCTCACGTGTCCCCATGTGTAACCTGAGAGATATACCTATCTGGCAGGGCTGTGGATATACAGTAAGGCAGTGCTCAGGATGCATAATGCAGGAGTGCTCAGCCAACATGGGAGGCGATGCATAGATCAGCCCTGCCCAGCTTTGGGCCATATAGGGAGGATATGCTCTGGCCAGGTCAGTGTGGCTTCTCTGGGAGGCCTCACCTCCGCTAGTTCTGAAGCATTTGGGTTTGAGGTTCAGCAATTCCTAGCGATCCAGGGCGTCTGAGAGCCCCACAAAGGTGCTGAGACTGGTTGAAGACAGAAGGGGGACATCAGAAGGTGATATCAGAGCATGAGGTTAGAGTTTCTTGTTTCCTTTTCCAATAACAATAAAATTTCACTGTGGGAAATTGGCAGAATGCAAGTGAGCGTAGACACAAGAGCAAACTCAGTGACCATGATGGTCAGCAGATGACCATAGCCTTTTATGTCTCTCCTCAGCCAACAGATAAAGAGGGCAAGAGGTTGAAGCCCTCAGGGATCTCAGGCATGTGGTTCGTAATGTAAGGTTTATTATAGAGAAAAGGAAGATCTTGCTCTTTCCACTGCTAGGACCATGGGGAAAGGCGCTCATCTGCCCAATGGGCTCGTTCAATCTCTGTGGTTGGGTCTGTCCCTCAGTTGCCACACCTGCTCCTTTCTGTTTGTCCTACCTTCCTGTCGGCTTGTTAAACTCCTGATTCCTGCCCCTACCCCAGGGTGAGCTCTAGCTGATTGAGGGCACAGTCTGGAACTTGCTTCTCTAACCGAGTTTCTGGTGCCTGTACTGTGTCCTACGCCATGCTGCTGCCCTGTTCTGACTTCTCCCTGGAGTACATGGGCTCTGGGCCAGTGGGCAGGGTGCAAGACCAGTCCTAATACCAGAGGCACTGCAAGCATGCAATGGAAGCTGCACTCTGAACAGCCAAGAGAGTAGACCCCAGCCTGTCCCTCAATCCGGGCCCCAATTCCTGGTCCCACTAACAGCTCTGTCCCTGTTGGTCTTCGGGGTATATGCCATCAGTGAGGGCCTGACCTTCCAGCGATGGTCAGGCCAAGGCACCTGTCTCAAGGAGTTGATGGACTGCAGACACCATGGCAGCATCTGCCGCACCCCCCCCCCCCCATTTCTAATATGTGGCGCTCCTGCTATTGAGAGTCGGAGTCTCCAAGGAGGTGAGGCCAGACACCTTTCCTCCTTGTTTGCAGAGGCCACAGAAGCCTCTTGCTCCCCTGCAGGTCACCCTTGGCCTCCAGGAGCATGTTGATCACATACCCGCACTCCCCATGTAAGCAGCAATGCTTTGCTGGGACCACAGGCCTAGGATTCTCTGAAGAGATGCCAGGGAGATAAATGGAGATTCTGTGGGCATGAATCTCCATCACCTGGTGGTCTCTGTGGGCTACTGTTAAATTGCGTTTTCTTTTCATTTTTCTCTCCCTTCCCTGGGACCAGCTCCCCTTAGAGCCCAGTGCCAGCTAGATTTGTGTGATTAAGCATTGAAGTTAAGGAAGCTGTGGGAACCCCCAAGTTCATCTGGAGAACCAGGAGGCTGTTGGGGTAACCCTAGAGTCATGTCTCGTCTGGGCTTGAAGGTAGGGACTGTTTAGATGTCGGTTTATTTCCTGGAGTATCACTTCTAAGCGCTTGTGTGGACCTTTAGATTATGTCCCCTAGAAACCCCACGCATAATTTTGGCTGCCTTGTAGCTGTAATTAATGGGAGGCACAGCTCATTTAAATGATAAGGAGATTTATTGCTTCGCGTAAGAACCCGACTGAAGGGTGGGTGACTGTGGAATGAATTAATTCAGCAGCTCAGCCAGGATCATCCAGACAGTCATTCTCCTGTCCTCATTGGCTCTACCACGCTAGGCCTGTTCCCCACAGAGTACATTTCTTCACGGTGCCAAGATGAGGGCGGCAGCATGAGGACTCGTGTAGACGCAGAGCCCTGCTGGGTGATGGATAAAGGCACAAAGTCAGAGTTCTGTTAGGGAGGAGGAAGGCGGTGGAGTGAGGAGGGACCCCTAGGGGGAGGATCCCAGCGCCAGTCTACGTTCAGACACATTGACCTTTTTCCTTCCGCCTAAGAACAGACATTTTGCCCTGACAGGATGAGGCTTACACAGAGGCAACACTTCCTAGATTTATTTCCTTCTGGTCTTTGCGGGTGACCCCTGGGTGTCAGACCACTGTTCTCAGAGTGAGTCAGTCGTGCCCCATTACTACCTCCCTGCCTTGCCTAAGCTGTGACCTGTGTCTGGAATAGCCCCATGCTACGTACGATATTCTCAGCCCAAGGCATACCGAGCCACAAGGAATAGACGGCTTTTTTTCTTCTCCTTTGCATTCGTGCCCGTTCTAAATCAAACTTTTTACTGAAATAGAAAGAGCAAGAAGGGGCTGGAGAGAGATGGCTCAGTGGGTAAGGGCACCCGTCTGTTCTTCCAGAGGTCCTGAGTTCAATTCCCAGCAACCACATGGTGGCTCACAACCATCTGTAATGAGATCTGATGCCCTCTTCTGGTGTGTCTGAAGATAGAGACAGTGTACTCACATACATAAAATAAATAAATCTTTAAAAGAAGGAAGGAAGGGAGGGAGGGAGGGAGGGAGGGAGGGAGGAAGGAAGGAAGGAAGGAAGGAAGGAAGGAAGGAAGGAAGGAAGAAAACATGAAAACAGAAAGCCATGGGAGGAGATGAAGTGTTCTAAAGGTAGTGAATGAAGGCATCACGCTCCTCCCAGTGAAGACAAGGAACTTAGCAGTTTCCCGGGTGCCTAAGCCATCAGCTTCCTTCGTCCTACAAGAACTAATTTACCTTCCCGCCAGTCACTTCTTTTCACTTAGAAAACAGGTTTACCATTCAGATACACACACGGGGGGAGGGGGGCACGTGGGATTTTGGTCATACATGCTTTTAAGCGCGTGTCTCCTCTACCTTTCTCCCTCGGAGGTGCTCACGCCCTTACCCTCCATGATATTGATGTCTTATGGTTTGGCCTGACAAGATACTACGCTGGCCTTTGCTTGCTGGATGCTTATGGCTCAGGTTCCAGTATTCCTAGCTTTCCCCTATTTTCTGCCTAGCAGTAGCGGGTGCAAAGACTTGCCAAGTGGTCCCGGTGGCAAGAACCCTGGTTCTTCCTCACAAGGCACACCATGTCTCCTGTGTCTTCCTTGTCCATCTGTGGGGCTCTCCAGTCTTGGTGACACCATCTGGAATCTTTGACAGTGTCGTTGGTCTCTGCCATGTCATGATACCTATGTTCAAGTTTTTCTGCCTCAGGCTGGGAATCAGCCATTTCTCTGAGAAGCTGCTTGGTTTCTTTCAACCGAATACGGGATTTTAAGACCATAGGCTGGGTTCCGGGGATGCTTTCTGCCCCTGTGTATGCTCTTGATTTTTGTGGGGAATCTCTTGGGAGGGAGGGATTATAAATACAATTGTATTCATGTGTGAAGATATACCGTCTCAGGAGTCCTGATAGACGTGTTTAATTGAAACCAAAGACTATATTTTCTTTTCTCTCTTCCCTGCCTCTCTCCTTCTTCCTCCTTCTCATTCCCCTCCGTCCCTTTCTTCCTCCCTCCCTCCCTTCCTTTTTTCCTTCCATGTTCTGTGCATATTTTCAGCACATGGAGAATGCTAGTTACCCTGTCTTACTCTGGACACCAGTCCTGACAGCGTCAGGATGGCAGTGGCAGCGTCACCTCAGCAGGCTGGAAAGCGCTGGAAACCCTTTGACCTGCTGTCCCCCACCCCCCCTTTCAGGTGTTTATAGGTGTCTCTGGCTCCTCACCATGCCTCTTAGTGCTCATTCGCTTAGTCCCGGGGTAGCTGTGTTATGTTTCTGCCATCTGTATCCGATGTCTCTACAGTTGGCTCAGCTTGCTAAGGCTCTTTCTGGTAGGTTCTCTGATGGGCTCCTGGGAGGGGCATGCCTTACGTTCTTTAGTGTTGATAGTACCTTGAATGCCACTGTTGCTGGACATAAACTTCCAGCCTCTCATTTTCTTTGCCCTGAATGTATTGATCTCGTGAGCCCACTTTTCTTCTGGAGTAGCGCCTGTGTGTGGGGGTGGGGTGGGGTGGGGTGGGGTTGGGCTGAGGCCGGAGGTCACACAGGCTGTACTCCTCACCTGGCCTGTGGCACTCCCCCTGCCTGCTTCTGTTGTCTGTGCTGGGACTCCTCTACCCACAGGACAGAGCCACCATTCCCATCACATCCTGCTTCTTCCTATGACTCCTCTCCACACTTCTCCCCACGATAGTGTTTGGGCTTATGGGGAGGGAGCCTTGGTGGCTCATCCTGTTGTGTATGCTGTTCCAATGGTTGTACATGCTGTTCTGTTGGTTGTGCTGTGGGGTCACCTTGCTGGTCTTCCTGAAATTCAGACAAACTGAAAAACCTATGCTTTGTTGCTCCCTTGCCTGTTTGATTCACGGCACACACAATGAGAACTCTGAGGGGAGCTATGAATATGCCCCCAACTCGAGATAGTAAAAGCTGAGAACTTGGGTGTTTTTTTTTTTTTTTTTTTTTTTTTTTAAATTCCACTGGGAGGTTTTCCAGTATGAACTTTGGAGATGACAACTACATTGTATCCCAACATGAAAAGGTTGTCCCCCGCTGCCAGTGGCTCTCGCATACATTTTAGACACGCTGGCGTTCTTTCAATCCCCTCCTCTTCAACCACCGTCCCCTCCTCTCTGTTCCCCACCTCCAACCCCGCCTTTCTCTCTCCTGGCTTTGTGCAGGTTTGATTCACACACTGTTATCATCGCACATCTCAGCGACTCAGAATCCACAATTCTGAGGCTGTCCCCGAGGAAGCCAAGTGTCTCCGTAATCCAGTGGCTCTGCTTCTGCAGTGGGGAGGGTGGCAGGAAGGACCCTGGCAATTGGCCGCCCAGCTTGCATACCTCTGCCTCCCTTCTAGGCCTACTTCAGGCAGGTGGCCCAGTGAGGCTGCTGCCTGGGAGGGAGAAGGGCTGGCTGGGTTTCCGGATGAGACAGACAGCCTCCAGCACAGAGGTACAGCTGTCACATGGTGCTTGAGGTACCCCCTGCCATCTGGGCTGTCTGTTCAGGGAAACTGGACATTTGGGTCTTCAGAGAACGTTGTGTATTTTCAAGCATTTGCTCTGTGTGGGTCCTGTGACCATGGCTGCCCCCCTGGTGTTTCTTGTTTTCAAGCCGCTGTTATCACTTGCAAATGTAGAACTCGCAGCTGCTGAAGCCAAAATGGAAAAGACCAGGCAGTGCTGCCTTGATGTTCCAGGATCCCCAGGCTTCTGTGACCTCTACCGGGTTATCATCTGCCTCTTCTAGGAAGGCCCTTCTACTCCTTCAAGGTAGCAGGAAGCTTCCAGCAGCTCTGGACTTGGTATCTCCAGCTCAGCTTCCTTAGCACAAAGAGCTAACCCCCTGCTGCCTGTGGCCAAAGTCACGGGGCTACCTCAGCGCCTTCTTCCTGGTCTTTGTTTTACTTAGAAACCTCCTCTTGTGGTTGGGGGTGAGGGGGGGGGGGGGCTTACTCTGGAATGGAATGAGGAAGCTCAGGAGCAAACAGCCAGAGAAAGTGCCCCGTTCTCCAAAATCAGGATACAGGCCCTAGAAAAGGGACAGATGAAGGCTGGGTCTACAGTCACTTTTGAATTTAAAGCATCAGATGTCTTCATCTTGTTTCAAGGACCCCAAGTTGTTGTTGCGGAAGATAGGGCTGCCACGTTAAGGACTGTAGACATAACTCAGTTGGTAGAGCGCTTGTCTAGCACGCTCTAAGCCCTGAGTTTGATCCCCAGCCCTGTGCAAGCAGCCATGGGATTCAAGGAGATAGAGGCAAAAGGATCTGAAGTTCAAGATCACCCTGCATAGAGAGTTATGTGGCCAGCCTAGAATAAAACAAAACAAAACAAAAAACCCATTCAGAATATAAAGAAGCGGGTTATCTTTTGTAAACAGTTTAGGCAGTCTCTCAAGATGAAAGGCCGTTTGGAAATTTAGCGAACTCACACTTTTTTGTGATGGAGAGGGGAAGGGCAGCTTTATTGCCCATGTGCGACTTACTAATGGGTGTGAACATTAGCCTCCTGGGGTCTTCACACAGCATCCTAGAAAAGCAGAGCTGTTCTCACCTGCCATCCTTTGGGAGCAATGGCTTCTGCATGAGCGGGCTTTATCGACTTGTTTGCGCTTCCCAGGTTTGACTCTGTTTTTTTTTTGTTTTTTTTATTTTTTATACCTTCCTTAAAACCCTTCTTCACACTAACAACATGCTGATCTGATGAATACAAACAGAGGTTTTCCACTGCACTCGGATCTGACTTCTAGAAGCCAGGCTGAGTGCCAGCAGGTGTGAAAACCTGTGGGAGTGTGTGTGTGTGTGTGTGTGTGTGTGTGTGTGTGTGTTATGTAAGACTCTAGGGAAGTTTTATAGATGAAACCTAAAAGAGACAGAGCTTCACACTATAGCTCAGGCTGCCTCAGAACTTACTCTGTAGCCCAGCCTGGCCTCAGACTTACGGCAATCCATCTTCCCCAGCCTCCCCAGTGGTGGGATTACAGGCATGATCCTGCATGCCTAGCTCACCACTAGCTAAGCATTCATACCAGGGGACCTTTGGACTTTGCCAGGAGAAGCCAGAGACCAGGTCTTCAAAAATGAATCCATTTAGATTCTGCCACATGAATCAGTCAGCTTTCCTTGTGACTTGTCCAGTGTAGACTCGCAGTGGGACATTAGTCTTCTGGGCTTTGACCAGCAGATAAATGGGATGCTAACCCAACGTCTCACCCTTCCAACCCATAGCCCCTGTCACTGAAGAGGAAGTGGGTCCCCCGTGCCTTCTTGGCAGCAAAGCAGTGGTCTACCTGCCCCTTATTGTCAAGAGTCTGTCTCTTGCTCTTCTGGCGTCTCTGAGCAGAAGCAGGAATTATGGTTGGCCATTCAGAACTTGCTTTGATCCTGAAATGGAGTCGTTGGTAAGGTCAACCCTAGCAAAAGTACAGTTTGTTTTTCTCAAAAATACTGACTCGCTAGATGTTACTGTATTATGGAAACATTTTAACCTGTAATTATAGATTTATGCCCCTCCCAAAGGAAAAAAATCCAAAAGTGAACTCTGTGCTATGGAATGCTGCTTGCTGACCATAGCCCTGGTTTGTGGCTTTGGTTTTCGAGGGTTATGATTTTTACACAAGTTATAAAACCTCATGCACTCAAAATGTCCTACAGGATGGTTTCCTTTCAAACTGAAATAGGCCAAGTTAGACTTAATGTAAACACATGGAGTATATTTCTTAACCCTCAGCAAGCATTTATTTAGCACTTTCTGTATATAGTCCCTGTGTTGTCTATGGGACATGAAGTTCATATGGCATAATTGCTACCCATCCATCCCACATCTTTTTCCCTTACCACAGAGAGGGTTTTGTATCAAGACCCAAGGCACAACTGTAGAGATGGCAAACAAACAGAAAATGTGCCCTTTGGGGGCAATCTATTGGAGGGTCTTTGGGGAGTTCAGGGAAGGCATGGGGGTTACTTTGGGCTGCCATGGCTTCAGGCAGGTAGTTCCTCTCTGAGTTTCCTTCTGAGTCGGAAGTCTCCCTTTCTGAGATACTGAGTGGAAAGGTCCAGAAATCAACAATTCATTGGTTTTACCTAACTTTATTATAGATAATTGTATCATTTTATAATCCACTGCTCTTATTAATCTTTACACTGTTCATTTCCTAAATTAAATTTCACCTCAGGTTCATATGTATAGAATAAAGCACTTATAGAAATCTGCCACTTTGGATGTTCATAGAGTGGGCATGTGTGTCTCAGAACATGTTCGCTGAGGATGAGGGGACTACATTCATCTCAGTAGAGAGAGAGAGAGAGAGAGAGAGAGAGAGAGAGAGAGAGAGAGAGAGAGAGAAA
>JADRCD010227743.1:24186-45912 GCA_019843815.1 Montemys delectorum
AAAAAAAAAAAAAAAAAAAAAAAAAGGAGGAGGAGGAGGAGGGGAGAGAGAGAGAGAAAGAGAGGGGTGGAAGGAAGGAAGGAAATGTTCATTGTGGAGTTGTCATGTGACCCATTATTTCTACTCCTAGGAATAGACCCAAGAGAATCAGAAACCCAGAGCCACACCAGACCTCAGCATGGCTTGCATCACCTTACTGAGTGGCTGTGTACAGAACAATGTGTCCACGAGGTAGACTGTTATTCAGCTGTGAAAGGATGGAGGATTGACCCTTCTAGAGAGACATTGTGCTAATTGGTTTTTGTCACCTTGACACAAACTTAGACATAATCTGGGAAGAGGAAAGGTCAGCTGAGGAATTATCTCCATCGTATTGGCCTTGGGCATGTCTGTGGGGGAATTTTCTTGATTGATGATTGATGGGAGAGAGTGGGTCCATTACGGGTGATGCCATCCCTGGGAAGATATGTGGTCCTGAGCGGTCTTAGAAAGCAGGCCGAGAAAGCCACGGTGGTAAGCAAGTCACTAAGTGGCCCCGCTTCAGTTCCTGCCTCCAGGTTCCTGCCTTGAATTCCTATCCCTACTTCCCATCATAATGGACTACAAGCCAAAAGATGAAATAAACCCCTTCCTCTCAGAGTTGTTTTGATCATGGTGTTTATCCTAGCAATAGAAAACAAGGTAGCACAGATTTGGACAAGTCTATTCACCCCAGATAAGGTACTGACCACCGACAAAAGAAGAGGAGTGAGTGTGTGTGTGTGTGTGTGTGTGTGTGTGCGCGTGCACACGCGCGTGCATGAGTGCCCATCACTGAAAAGCCCACTCCAGCATGGATGATGCCTCACGAAACCTCGGAAAGCTCTATGCACAACTTGTAGGCAGCTCCCCTGAAGAACTCACACCCCTAAGGATGGGTTAGTATTTACACAGCCTTGGTGAGGGACCTTGTGATGCTCCTAAGCTTCTGAACTTCATGAGCCTTCTGAGTTTCTTTGGCTCCCTGAGTCTTGCAAGCCTCTTCCTCCCACCGAGAGGGAGTGTTTCTGTCAGGGTGACATTGCTGTGCAGCAGGAGGCCCCAGGGAGCGTGCTGGGTTCCTGCTGTCTCTCTGCTGTGTGAAGAAGCCAGAGTGTACATGGGAAGCCCATGTCAAGCAGGTAAACCCCATGTAGGTGGGCAGTAGCTTAGTGGTGTCTAATCCTGGCGTGGGAGAAATGGGATGGGACTGCCTTTGTCTCTGTTTGGGTGATGTGTTAATTACTCTTGTGTTGCTGTCATTAAAAACACTTGATTGGGGCTGGAGAGATGGCTCACAACCACCCGTAATGAGATCTGATGCCCTCTTCTGGTGTATCTGAAGACAGCTACAGTGAATTATGTCAGAGTGAGCGGGGCCCACAGAACATCCTGAGTTCAATTCCCAGCAGCCACACACATGATAGCTCACAGCCATCTGTATAGCTACAGTGTACTCATACTCATAAAATAAATAAAATAAAATCTTTAAAAAAACAAAACAAAACACTTGGTTGGGGCTGGAGAGATGGCTCAGTGATTAAGAACACTGGCTGTTCTTCCAGAGGATCTGGGTTCAATTCCCAGTACCCACACAGCAGATCACAACTATTTGTTACTCCAATTCCAGGGAATCTGACACCTTCACACAGTCATACATTCAGGCAAAACATCAATGCACATAAAATAAAAACAGGTAAATTTAAAAAAAAAATACTTTGATCAAGGCAACCTACAGATGGAGGAGTTTATTTGGACTTACAGCTCCAAATGGAGCCGAACGTGATGGTGGTACACACCTTTCATTCCAGCAGTCAGGAGATGGAGGCAGAGGCAAGCAGACCTCTTTGAGTTGGAGGCCAGCCTGATCTACACAGTGAGTTGCAGGCCAGCCATCGTGGCGGCAAGTGGCCGGCGTGGTGGCGGGAACAGAAGCTCCTGTCTTCAGACACAAGCGTGAAGTCGAGAGGACAGATTGAAAACAGATCAGGGCTTTAATCTCAAAGCCCTTGCCTGTACTTCTTCCAGCAGAGCTGCACCACTTGAACTTCTCCAAGTAGCACCATCAGCTGGGGACCAAGTGCTCAAATGCTGGAGACTTTGGGGTGCTGTGAGGTGTCATCATTCAGTTCCCTACGGGTGATTTTACAAAAATGCCTAAGAGGATTGACTTATGCAACACACACACATATCCCTGACTGCTTCAACGTTCAGGATCATGGTGACAGGAGACACTGCCTGAGACAGGCTTGCTTTCTGGTATGCAGACAACATCTTCCAGCATCTTCTATCTTCCAGCATCTTTTTGCAGTGCCGTCACATGAGGAAGGTGTTAGGAGTCTCTTATGAGAATGCTAATTCAGGCTCTCAAGACTTCAGACACATCCGCATGCTCACACACACACACACACACACACACACACACACACAGACACATCACACACATATACATGGAAGTGGAAAGGAAATAAAGTATAGAGTAATTTGGAGACCAGCAGGGAAGTGTTTAGATGCAGCACACACACATAGGATGCCAGTTTTGTGGCAGGACAGGGGAACATGGCCGTGTAAGGAAATGATCCTTGACTGGGGAGGAGTCCAAGCACCCAGTTGGCCCAATGTCTTGTTGACATCTCATGAGTCAGCAGAAACGGTCTAAGGAGGCAAAGCGTGGGTGAGGTGGGAGGGACATCAGGGCTTGGTGATGGGGCCTTCCTGTTGACATTATTGGAAATGATAGGCTAACCCATTCTATTTTCACAAGGCACTGAGTTGGAATTTTTAGAATGCCAAGGGACAGAAAAAAGTCAGAGGGCTCTTGGCTGTCACCCATCTTTAGTCTCTGTCTAAGACAAGGATAAATGCACCCTTGTTCCTGCCTTCCCCAGGGCAGTGAATTCTGTCTCAGAGCAGGGCAGCCCTCCCCAGAACCCCCACGCAGCTGTTCCTATGGAAAGCCTGAAACTCATAGCCCAGTCTATTGGGCCCCTGTGCCAACCATCAGAGGGGACTTTTCGTCTAACCTCCAGTGGGCAGCTGGTGGGACACCCAGCCCCCCTCTCTGACCTAGTTCTAGACAAAGGCCAGCAGACTGTCCTGTTCTAGGTGCAGTTTCTAGGGAGGAAGGTTTCTTCTTGGTAAGTTTCTGACCCTTATGTGTTTGTTTCTCTCCTCCTTGCTGGCTGTGGATGTAGAACCTTGTGGAATGGGTCTCCAGTTTCGTGCGGCCTTGTGCCCTAGATATGAAAGAAAGAAAAGTCCGCAAGTTGTCAAGCAATCTACATTCGTGAAGAATTTGGCCAGATGTCTCCTACCTAGAATGAATGGGAGGATTAATTGGACCTGGGGGGGGGGGGGGGGGGGGGGGGGGAGGAGGGCGGCTGGAGGTGTGGCTAGATTAGTAGAGCACTTACCCAGCAGGCACAAGGCCCTGGGTTCAGTCCTGTAGCCTCATATAAGACCAGGCATGTTGCTGCCTACCTATAATTTTGTCACTCTTGAGATGCCAACAAGAAGATGAGAAATTCAGGGATATACTTGGCTACCTAGTGAATCTGAGGGTGGCCTGGGATATATATTAGACCCTGGCTAAAACGAAACAAAACAAAACAAAACAAAACCAGAGATAGAGGGGTCCTCTGGGCTTCTTGTTCCCTGAGCATTGATGGGCAAGGCCTGCCGCAGGAGAAGCCTACCCTTTTACACTCCACGGCCACCTGGGCAGTGTGACTGGGAGTACATGTGGAGGATATAGGACAGTTTGTGGGAGTTAGTTCTGTCCTTTCACTGGGTAAGACCCATACATAAAGTTCAGTTCATCAGGTTTGGCAGCAAGCACCCTAACCCCCTGAGCCATCTCTCTGGCCCTCTTCACTTTACTGGGGCCCCTGAACCTGGAGCTCACTGATTCGGCTGGTCTGACTAGCCGGCTTGCCTGGGAACTCTGTCTCTGCCTCCTCAGTCCTGGAATCGCAGAAAGGCTGCCGTACACACTCACTAGGCTTTTTATGTGCACGCTGGAGAACTGAATTCTGTTCCTTACACTTATGCAGCAAGAGCTTTATCCACAGAGCCATCCCCCTGCTCCCTGCAAAAAACCTTTAATAGTGGAAAACAGGAAGCAAATTAAGTTCCCAGCACAAGGAGACAAGATGCTGCCGTGTGTTAGGGTACAACACACTCTGACAAGACTTCCAAAGTGTATTTAATAACAGGAAACTTCTGACAACTGATGGGTGAAGAGAGATGCCTCTGGACCTCTAGTTAAGGGCTTCAGGTTTCAGACACAGACACAGAGACAAGATAATGCGGAAGAATATAAAGCCATTTGAAGTGGTGACACTAGACGGTGGGGTTCTGGGACCTCGCCTTAATTACATTGTCTTGTTACTTTGCGTTAATTGTAAATTCCACATGTAACTATAGGGAGTAAGAATTACAGGGAAGTCCTCTGTGCCTTCCCCTCTGTTTCCTGAAGGGGATTTTTATTTTTTTCCCTTTGTGTCAATTTCCTTGCCACGTAATTGACAGTTGAGGAAAATAAAGTTGAGGGCTATCATTGTAAACACATATGCCTGAGGGCTCTCCCACACGCACATGCGTGCACACACCTCTCCCTCTCCCCCACCCCCTCTCTCCCTTCCTTCTGGGGAAGCTAGCCTTTTGTTTATCTGTAGACCTCTGCCCCCTGGCCCCACTGTGCATATTAGAACCTTCATAATACTAATCTTGAGTTGCTGAGCCCCATGCCTGGCCTGGGCTTTCATGGAGAGAGTTCATGTTGGGCAACAAGGCGCACCTTCTGAGAACATCAGACTTTCTCATACCATTTAGACAAGAAAGGAAAGAGACACTTGTCATGTTACGTTAAAGTAAAATTGAACTGTCCAAGTGGGAAGTAAGGCCTGAAATAAGCAGTGAAGCAAAGCGTAGCAGCCCTGGCCACCATCTTTCAAAAACTTGTGTGTCTCTCTGGGGACAGCAGCAGGATGGACAAGCACATGTCCATGACATACATAAGGAATTCAGGTAGACAACTCGTTTGTTTTCTTGCCCTCATCCAGTGTGGTGGAAGTCAGAACACACAGCACCGTAGGAAGTGGGACAGCTAGAATCTCTTTTATTTTTATTTTGTTTGTTTTGTGTGTTTATTTTACTTGGCACAGGGTAGAGTCTGTTGTAGGCCAGGCTGGTCTTGAACTCACTAGGTAGCAGGGGATGAACTTGAACTCCTGACCCTCCAGCCTCCATCTGCCAAGCTTGCCTAGCATCTCTACTGCTAACAGAATCTTAGTTAGATTCTGTGTGTCTTAGGATTCATGGCTTACCTCTGCCCTCATCTGAGAATCAAGCCCATGGACTAGTTTCTTGGCCCCGATATTGGCTTCTGTATGAGCCTGGCAGGTTGTCTTGTGTCTTGGTCCCTCTTCCCTTGCTAGCTGACTAAGGTGTCTTGGCAGATCCTCCCCTCTCTAAGATACTGCAGGTTAGTCCATCAGCCTGGAGCATGGAGTGTCATCAGCTTTCCCAGACTCCTTGCACCTTGTTGAAAATACACAGTGCACCTCAAGAAGTTGAACATCCTTTGGAACTAGTCTTTAGAAACTGGATTTGTTCCTCTAAAAGAAATATGCTCAAGAGTTAGCCAGCTTCAGAAATGGACAGGCCGGCGAGCGACTTCTGCTTCTTTCCCCTGAAGATTATCTTGGGGATGTCAAAAGCAATTTTTATAGGTAGGTTGTTCTTTTTACAAGAGATGTGTTTGCAAAGCATGAAATTAACATTTTTACACAGAGTCAAGGGATTCCTGATACCATGGTGACTAGGGCATCAGGTTTGTAGCTTCAGTGGTTATTAGCAAGGTCAGGGTTTCATGCAGTGTTGATGCAGGCAGCAGACTTTGTCATCCAAGTCCTGAGGCAGACACAAACTCTGGACTTCGGAAATTTGGGCTAGAAAGGTTCACCACACAGTGTCCAAGCACTTGACCTCTTACAGGAGCCCTTTCCTGGACTGAATGTCAAATAAGGAGCCACAGATGATGCACATCATTTGAGAGGAAACAGTAGCACAGGTTAGATCAATAGTTGTTCATTTCAGTTGTAGTTTAGGATCTCTTTAGGTTCCTAAAGCTAGTAAGAGAATGTTAAATTCTATGAATAAAAACATCTAGTCAGAGAAGCATGTTGATATATAATTTCAGAGTTGTGCTGTTATTTTTTTTTAAAGATTTTATTTTTTAAAAAAATTGTATCTAGGGCTGGAGAGGTGGCTCAGTGGTTAAGAGCACTGACTGCTCTTCCAGAGGTCCTGAGTTCAGTTCCCAGCAACCACATGGTAGCTCATAACCATCTGAAATGGGATTTGATGCCCTACTTCTGATGTGTCTGAAGACAGCTACAGTGTACTCATATACATAAAAATAAATCTTTTTTTAAAATGTGTCTGAGCTGGGCAGTCGTGGCGCACGCCTTTAATCCCAGTACTTGGGAGGCAGAGGCAGGCAGATTTCTGAGTTCAAGGCTAGCCTGGTCTACAGAGTGAGTTCCAGGACAGTCAGGGCTACACTATGTACCCCTGACTGGCCTGGAATTTGCTACATAGAGCAGACTGACCTTGAACTCCTAGAGATCATCTTGCCTCCGCCTCCCCAGTGCTGGGATTAGGCAATTGCCGCCAATGCAGTGTCATTGATAAAATGTATTAGCTGTGGTCTGTGACCTTGGCAATACTTTTATCTTCCCCTTGGGGTGGTTTTGGGTGTAAAAGGGGCTGACGTACTGAGAAGGGATTCCCAAGGATTAGCGCATGAAGCACACATTCATCCATTTAGTTAGTTCATTGAGCTGGCATTTATCATCAAGCATTGCACATTCCTGGTATGTTGCCAGGTGTGGTCAGTTGAGTGTTATTGTGAACCAAAGCTGCCCCTGCCTTCTGACATGTCTGATTCCTTCCATATTCCTTAAGCATCTGACTTTTTCATCCCTGTGTGACCATGCGTGATGAATCCATGTTGCCTCTCTGCTCACAACTAGAGTTTCCCAAAACCCTTCTGCTACTTGTTTCTATCCTCCTCCCTCTGGTTCTGTTCCCTATGAGGAGTCATAAAGCTAGAAGTGTGTAGTCTGTGTCTCATGTACACTCCAGTGCTCCCTATTTGGGTGGCTGGAGAGCCAGGGGTTGACTTAGCCAAGCTCAGCATCACACTATACAAGCACCACAATGGGGCTGGGCTTCCAGTGTGTATCTTCAAAGACTAAGGCCCTTCTCAGAGATAGAAGCAGACAGTTGCATCCCACATCCTCAGCCCAATGATGTGAGACCTCTAGCTTCACAGGTAGGCCATGTCCAAGGATGGTTGGTGATGGCCATTTCTGTGATCATGGACATTTGCTGGGGTCTCTTTCTCTCTCTCTCTCTCTCTCTCTCTCTCTCTCTCAATGTATGTGAGCACACTGCCCCTCTGTTTAGACACACCAGAAGAGACCATCAGATCCCATTACAGATGATTGTGAGTCGCCATGTGGGTGCTGGGAACTGAACTCAGGACCTCTGGAAAAACAGTCAGTGCTCTTAACCGCTGAGCCATCTCTCCAGCCCCCAGCGCACATCTCTACTAGGCGCATACTCCTGTTCTTCCTTACCATCCGGCAGAGAAGTGAGCCACTTCCAAGCCACTCTGTGCTTCAGGTAAGGACTGGATTCAAAGTGCCATGTCATAGTACCTGACCAGGTGATTTGGAATCAACCTAGTGGGACCAGTGCAAATGGCTGACGGTGACCTGTAGTGGTCACTGTAGAAAGGATGAGGAACATAGCTGAAGAAACAGCAGCTTGGCTGAATGGTTTAACAAAAGTCTTGCACATCAGCTGACTCTGCTACATAAGTTTTCCAAGTCCAGAGGAGAAGTGTGTGGCCCTGTCTGCCTGCCTGTCATTCTGGGGGTCGTCGTTTTTCTGGCAAGGAAGTAGAAGTTAGCATATCAATACGTTGTTTATCCTTTGAGTGATAACGTATTTCAGAAGTATGGCTCAGTGTCTACCCATATATGGTCACCTGGGATCCCCTCAGGAAACCAAAAGGCACCCCAGAAGAGGAGAGCCTTAGAAACCAAAACTTCGGTTAAATGGAGACTTCAGTCAGCCACCAGAGTGTCTCTTAGCAAAGGAGCCCTCTGTGGGGCCCGGTAGTAGTCTACTCTTTAAAGCACTCGCATACAAGCAAGAGGACCAGAGTTCAGATCCCCAGCGTTCCTGTAAATGCCAGATAGGCATGGTGTAATTCTGGGGCTTGGGATGGACCATTATAGACCTGTCTATAATTCTAAGGCTGAGATGGGATCCCTGGAACAAGCTGGCCAGTGAGACTAGACTAGCCACATCAGGGAACTCTGTGATTGAAAAACCAACCTTGCCTCAGAGCACAGGGTGAGAGTAGTTGAGGAAGATCCTGGACATTAACCTCATCCCCTCCCACCCACCCCCACACGAGCATAGACACATACATAAAAGATACATATGCGCATAAAAAAGAGATCGTGGGGCTGGAAAGATGGCTCAGTGGTTAAGAGCACTGACTGCTCTTCCAGAGGTCCTGAGTTCAATTGCCAGCAACCACATGGTGGTTCACAACCATCTGCAATGGGATCCAAGGCACCTTCTGGTGTGTCTGAAGACAGCTACAGTGTTCTCATATAAATAAAAATAAATAATATTTAAAAAAAAGAGAGAGAGCGCGTGTATGGGGGAGCCCTCTTCAGTAACAAAGAGTGGTCACTTGCCTCCCTTGCCTCCTCCTGCTGTTATTTCCAAGTGTGGAAAACAGGAAGAAGTGGAGCCCTCCACATGACAAACAGGCCCCACTCTTGAATGAACCAAAGACTCCAGCTTTTAATTGAGCTCTGACTGACAGCATGCTTCTGCCTTCTGGGTGCTAGTGGGGATCTCTTGGCACGTAAATATTTTCCAGGAAAAAAAAAAAATTGTCCATCCCCTTCCCCACCTCCCAGTGCTACGGGGCCCCTCTCCGGTATGTGTTTACCTGTGCCAGACTCCTCGAAGCATTGATGCCTTTATACCAGTGGATTTTTTGTTTTTATACCAGTCAGGTAGTTCCCGACTTCCTCACTTGTGCCAGGAGATCAAGGGCTGTATGTGCCACCACCCATGAGGGATCGCACCAGTCTGATTAATTACACTGGCGACAAAAGTGGGATCCCTCTCTTGGCAGAGCTCTGGCTCTCTTTGGAGCTGAGTCCACATCCAAAGCCTCTGGGAGGAGCTTGTTGGGCTATCAAATGATGGAGGAGGCATTGGTAGGAGCCTCCTGGGGTTGGTTGTTTGGGCCATCTCTTTTGGAACTGCAGTATGTAAGAGGCAGATAAGATACAACGGCCATGGAATCAGAAGCAACTGCTTGAGGGAGGGCTGTGAGCAAATTCCCCTAAGCCTTAGGTTAATGGGACCCATGTTTCTCTCCCATTATCCCTTCCAATCCAGTCTCCTCCTCTCTGAATCAGGGAGGGTAACAAGACAGCAGTTCCATTTGCCCTCCCATCCCCTACACTTTCATCACCCCCCTCCCCAACCACTGCACAGATCCTGCTGCATAGATAGCCCAATGAATGCTAGCTCTGTTTGGGGAGAAAGCTACCCCATCTCATCTTCTTCTGAATTTGAGGCAACAGAAAGGGGTAGCGGGTGGGGAGACCAAGGGGAACAATTGAGGCACAGGAGACCTGGGTAGCTGCAAAGAGAAGCAACTAGGCTGCAGGAAGCGGCTCTCCAAGGTCAAGAGTACAAAGATGTCACCCCTGCAGGGTGTCACCTCAAACCACTCTTTGGTTGAGACCGTTTGCTGAGAATTTTACAGCGTCTCACTTTGAGTGTGGAGAGTAATTCTAATCACTTCGCTGCCATGAAACAGCCCACAGGGAGACAGGGTCTCATGGACAGGGCATGCATTAAGGCTCTCTGGTTCCATAAGTGGGGCTGACAGGAAACATTGTTGCGAGGACTGTGATGGTGGTGTGGGCTGTGGTGCTGCAGCTGCCGGATTGAGGTGACGGTGATCTGTGGAAATAACGGGGACTTCAGCAAGAGAGAAAGGGCTGGACATAAAAGTCCAGTGGGAAGATACGGAGCCTGGCTGAGTGCTCTGTGGAGCCATGCTCTGCGTCTGTTTCCTCACTATCGATTCTGGAAGCATCCACAAGACAAGGGTCATTTCTAGGGCATGAGACTGGGGCTTAAGAATGGAGAGACTTATTTTCTACTGTGCGCTTTTTGATTCTTTCTTGCTTGACTCTTTCACATTTTCTCTATTATTTCTATAATTGCAAATCAAATTACAGGGTTTGGCTTTCAAAAAAAAATTCAGTGAAGGGTTTGGATCAGACCATTGGTTTTCGAGCTTTCTTTTAAATCAGCAAAACACTTTCTGCATAATCTTACACGAAAGCCTAATTAATGTGTAACAAAGAGGAAGCCCCTCGGGCTGCCATGCCCCACCCCTCCTCCTGCCCTCAGCATCCCCACACACCTAAGGCACAGCTAGAAAACACAACGGGTAGTAGCTATTTCTTTCAGGTCTATTTGCCTCTTCTGCTCTGTGCCTGCCCTGCACTGTTATGGAAGCTGCCGGGCTCCAGCCCTGAGGACTGGCTGCAGCCTCCCACCCCCATCTCAGCTACCCCCCAGTAGCCACAGACCTTCCACCCTTGCAGGAATTGGTAGTAGACACTAGCTGAGTGTCACCCAGAATCTTGGAATGTGGGGGAACAGGTCACTTTGGGGTCACATCTCAGGCTCCTGTGTTGATGCTGGCGTTAAAATGCCATAAAATGCCCCCAACCGTCTTGTGTATTTGAACACTGCTCCTCTGTCAGGGGTGCTGCCTTGGGAGATGGTGAAACCAATGGGAGGTGGAAGCCTAGTTGGAAGAAGCGTTTGGCTAGGGAGTTTATATTCTGGCACCACTTCCAGTCCCCGTCTCTCTTCCAGTTCCCACCTGCCCACGAGCAAGCAACATCTTATTCCTACCACCACAGCCTCAAGCCACACGTGGTGGACTGTACCCTCAGACTTCGAGCCACAGCCAATCCCAACTCCCTTGAGTTGCTTCTTGTTCAAGTTTTGGGCATATCAGTAGAAAGGTTAGCAAATACAAAGCGATAGAGAAGGGGCTGGCAAGAGGACTCAGCAAGGAAAGGCTTGTGCCACCAAGCCTGCGGGCCTGGGTTCCACACCTGGTGGGGAGAGAGAATTGACTCCCACCAACTGTTCTCTGACCTCCACAAGCTCATTAGCTCCATGTAACATATACACACAGGAGCAGGTGTGTGCATATATACACGCATGGGCACACACACACATACACATCCTTGCATTCATGGAGATGCACAATTAATTAATTGAATCAAGTATAGAGAAACATGAAGACGACTTAACAGCCATCCCAGGCAGAAGCATCAATAGGCAGGATCCCACCAGGGCAGTGAAGTGGGGAGGAGCAATAGGAAAAAGAAAAAAACCCTTCACGTTGTCACAGTGTGCCTGTGGTTGCAGACTTCACGGCCTATGCACACTGTGATCCCAGCAAGATGCTCGGAGTATGTGTCAGAGGTAACAAGCCCCTGTTTCTAGGACTGTAAGTTAGGACCATTGAGTAGGGCTGTACTCACGATGTCCAATAAATATCATTGGTCATTTTTGTTACTGGTGTCTTCATCTCCATCTTCGGATGCTTAGGGGACTCTGACAGCCACCCTAGCCACCTAGCCACATCTTCCTTGGTATACTCCTAGTAAATTGCCACCCCACAGGATTCCATTTCATCTGTGTACATGAGAGGTATCCACTTGGCTCAGGAACTGCTCATTGGATAGCTGGACAGAATCTACACACAGACGCGCTTGCTTATCCAGACATCTGAAATTTCCAGCTTGTTGGTCTTTGCCTAGTGACCGTAGGCTGGAACTGGGTAGCCGGTGCCCCACACAGCCATTCAGACTCTTGCCTTCTCTGTGTGCCCTCTCTCAAACTCAGCCGACCTCCCCTCCACTTAGAGGCACTCTGGAAGTTTGTGTCCTCATTCCTAGCTCTGGGCTTACTCCTTCCGTGACTCGGTTTAAAGGTGAAATGTCCCTCACAGGCTCCTGTATCGGCACACTTGGTCTACAGCTGTGGGTGCCACGTGAGATGGTTGGAGATAGAGGCTTGCTGGAGGAAGTGAGCCACTGGGAGCAGGCTTTTTAGCTCACATGTCTTCATGCTGCTTCCTGCCGATTCCTGAGGTACAGTATGAGCCTCCACCTCCTGCTCTTACCAGTCTGCCTTCCCAGCCTCAGGAACTGTGAGCCAAAGGCCCTTCCCCCCTTAACCTGTTTTTGTTGGGGCATTTTATCACAGCAACAGTAAGGAAACTGATAGAAAAAATAAAAAGAAACAAATACAGAGACTGACCCTGAACGTGCCTTTCCACCTCTTGAGACCCGTGCCTGACCATCTGTAAGGTGAGCAAGCTGAGCTTCCAGCCTCTGCTCTCTCAGCTCTCTGGGCAGTGTGTACACTTTGTAAATGCTCACCAGGGCCCTCTTTTATCCAGGAAATCTAACAGGAACGAGGACCACACGGAGCCAAGTAAGAAGGATGGGTGTGGCCCAGAGGTATTTCAGCAATACTTCCCAAAGGGTGATTTGCAGACACCTCCAGCTCATGAGATAGATGCAGGGACTGCGGAAGAACCTTCTGATGCTGTCTTGACACCATGTACACGGGCGGAAGGCTGCTGTTGAACAGATGTGGATCACAGTAGTGTACTGAACTTCATATGGTACAGGCCACACAGTTGCCCCAGTTAGTGCTGGTACTCAACGATTTGCTCTAAAACTTGGTGGCTTGGAGCTGGAGAGGTGACTCAGCGGTTAAGAGCACTGGCTGCTCTTCCAGAGGATCTGGGTTTGATTCCCAGCACCCATATCATAGCTCACAACAGTCTGTAACTCTTAACTCCTATCTCTTCTGGCCTCCCCAGGCACCTAGCGTGTACTTGATAAGGCACCTGCTCCATGAAATCCTGTTGGCTGGGACGTTCACAGGATCCACTCATGTTTAAAAGGAAGGAGCCAAGAGTCCATCACTTGGTGGGCTTGTCAAAGGTTCTAGAAGAAAACATAAGGTGAAAGGTTTTGTTAGCAGCCAGTTTGGAAAAATAGAGCAGAAAACAAAAATGTCGTTAAGAGGTATAGTTGTTTTCTGTTGCCAGGTAACAAGTCATCACACATTTGAAAGCTGGGAAGACAGTAGGTCTTGCCTCTGAGTGGGCTTGGCTGGGTTTTCCTCACAAGATCAAAATCAAGGTGTTAGCCAGCAGGGGCTCTTAAGTGCCAGGAAGTCTAACAGGAGCTGTGACCACATGGAGCCAAGTAAGAACTGAGGTAAGGGTCTGACCCTGACTGTTTCAAGTTGGTGCCAGAATTGAGCCTTGTGGGTGTAGGACTGAAGCTTCTGCTTCATTATAGGCTATCTGATGGAAGTGTTTTCTGCACCCTGGGCCATCTATACATGGTCTCCTTGATCTGCAGAGCCCACAGCTCTGTGGCAAATTGATCCCCCCTCCAAATCCCCTTGACTTCCTCTTACCCTGCCAGATGGAGGAAGTGCACAGGGATTTGTATGGGATTATGTTGGCCACGATTTGTTCCCTTTTGCCCTGGAACTCACTGCAAGCACTGTAAACACAGGAGGGAAGCTGTGTGTGTGTGTCTGTGTGTGTGCATGTACACATGTACACAGGACCCGTCCATGCTTAGACGCCAGGATTGTAAAAGGTGCTTGCTCACGCTTAGGACTTTGGTTTTGGTTCTCAATGATTCAGAAACTCAAACAAAATCACTCTTCTTCAGAGTTTGGAAACACTGTGCAGTGCCCAGTGGGAGGGAACAACATGTATGCAAACAACCGTAACTTAAGACTGTGCCCTGTCTTCCAAAGAGAGAAGACTAGAGCATTCAGGGCCCAATTAAGTCTGTTTTTAAAAACAACTGCACAGCAGGAGGCTTCATGGAGGACAGGAGCTCTGAACAGGCTTTGCAAGGAAGACATAATTTGGGTTTTCAAGAAATAAGTTGAGCCGGACTTGGTGGCACGTGCCTTTCATCCCAGCACTTGGGAGACAGAGGCAGGGGGAATCTCTGTGAGTCTGGGGCCAGCCTGGTCTACAGAGCGAGTTTCAGGACAGCCAGGGCTGTTACATAGAAAAACACTGTCTCTGGTGGTGGGGAACGAGTTGGGAGGCTACGGCTCAAATACTTTGGATTTTGACATCCCTACATGCAAGGGAAAATTGATATGAACCTCTTAGATCAATTTATTGTCCTCCATTCCCAGAGATTGTGTGCTTTGTTGTAAACTAATCCCCCTGTGCAGGAATTTCACAGGCCAGTGGGTAGTTTCTCCAGCTTTGGGCTCCCATGTGCATCTGTGCTCATCCACATATAGCCGGAAGCCCTGCTCCTCCCACCGAGGATCTTACATCTCTTTGGGGATTGTCTGGCTGTCTGCTAGCTTAGGACAGTTGCCTGTTCCATCACTGTGACAAAATACATGATATACAGCAACTTAAAGGAGGTTTGATTTGGGGCTCACAGTTTAAGAGGATAGTCCATGATAGGGAAGGCATAGCAGCAGGAGTAGGAGGTAGCTGGATGTGTAGATGGATTGTATTAGTCAGGGTTTCTATTCCTGCACAAACATCATGACCATGAAGCAAGTTGGGGAGGAAAGGGTTTATTGAGTTTATACTTCCACATGGCTGTTGATCACCAGAGGAAGTCAGGACTGGAACTCAAGCAGGTCAGGAAGCGGGAGCTGACGCAGAGGCCATGGAGAGATGTTCCTTGCTGGCTTGATTCTCCTGGCTCGCTCAGCCTGCTCTCTTATAGAACCCAAGACTTCCAGCTCAGGGATGGCATCACCCACAAGGGGCCCTACCCCTTGGTCACTAATTGAGTAAATGCCCCACAGCTGGGTCTCATGGAAGCACTTCCCCAACTGAAGCTCCCTTCTCTGTGATAACTCCAGCCTGTGTCAAGTTGACACACAAAACCAGCCAGTACATGGATCAATGGACTAAAGATGGATCAGTGGGTGGACAGAGGGTAAAGAAATGGAATCGGTGCTTCTAAAGTTGTTACCACAAACTTCATTTCCTCCCTGCCAAGTTACTGAGATTGAGTGCAGCTGTTTTCGTGTCTGCAAATGTTTCCGTGGCAGTGGTTTTTGTTGTGTTTTGCTTTTCTAAGATGAAGTCTTGTATAGCTTTGGCTGGCCCCACCCTCACCATCTTCCCTGGGGTTACAGGCACTCGCCACCGCACCCAGTATCGAAATGCTTTGAAGAAACAAAGCAGAATGAAAAACCCGGTTGCAAGTTGTGTGGGAAGAAGCCATGCTATGTTCTTTCTCATGAACCCTGTAATTATCAGCAGAAAAATTAGGTCCCCAAGTTTCCTCCCTGGCTACATTAATCACGTCTTGGAGGCTAGGGGTGAGTGGGAGAGGGGGGACGTCTATTCAGACAAAATTTTGAAATGCTGTATTAAATAAACAAAGCTAGGCAACTTCCTGTGGGACTTCAAACAGCCTTTATTTAGTGTATACACACGTGTGTGGTTGTGTGTAGGTGAGTGTGTATGTAAAGGGGGGGGTGTACATGTGTGTGAAGGCCAGAGGACAACCTTGAGTGTTATTCCTCAGGCATTGTCCATATCACTCTTGAGACAGGGTCTCTCACGGGCTGGGAACCTGATGTAGGCTGGCCAGCCAGACAGTACCAGGGACCCACCTGTTTGTGCCTTCCAGTGCTGTATGTAGTTACAAGCTCAGGGCACAGTGGGTTTTATATGTGGCTTCTGGAGATTGAACTCGAGACTCCCTCATTTGTAAGGCAAGCACTTTACCAACTGAGCTCTTTCCCAGGTTTCAAAGTGCCCTTACTCTGCTAACATACATGTTGGCATCTGGATATGGAAGTACTGAAATCTAGGATGCAGAAGAGGGAGAACACGTAACGTTTTAGTGTGTAATTGGCAAGTGTGTAATTCTGGGCTCTCCACATGTTCCCATTGCTGCCTGTTGTCATCACTTCCCTACATTCCTCAAAGAGCACTCACCCCTCTCTCTACTCCACAGTAATACCTCTAGTCTCTCTTTTACTGGCTTTATCTTCTGGGCCCTTACAGAATTAAAACCTTACAGTATCCCTCCTCTGTGTCTGCCTTATCTCACTAAGCATTAGTATGTTTCCAAGGTCTGTCCCTTCTATGGTTGAGCTGGAGTACTATTGTGTGCCTGGGCCACGCCTTATTTATACTGGACACTCCTCGAGTTGTGTTTTTGGGTGTTCGTGACCAGTGCTGCAGTGTAAGGGTCCGAGTGTCTCCTGTCCGTTCCTTTAGATGAGGAGTGGCTGGGTTGTGTGATATCGATCTGTTTAGCCTTTTGAGAGACCTCCAGTCTTGTACACAGTAGCTGTGTTTCCACTGCTGTTCCCACCAACGATCACACGGGCTCCAGTTTCTCCACCTATATCCTGCCAACACTTGTTTTCTGTGTGTTCAGTTAATACTATCCTTCTAAGTAGTAAGTGATGCTTTATGATAGGTTTGAGTCCTATTCCCTAATGACCAACACCTAGGGTTCTGAGTGTTCTTGGTGCACGCTGAACATAAGTCCTTCATCAGTTACACTTTGCAGATATATTCTAGTCCACAGCTTGTGCCTTGAAGAGCAAAAGGTATAGTTGTAATGAATTCCATCCAATTCAGCAAAATGTATGCTGTCTTATTTACGAGGCATTTACATAGAGCATAGTGACACACATCTAATCCCAGCACTTAGGAGGCAGAGTCCGACAGATCTCTGTGAATTCAAGGTCAGCCTGATCTACATAGCAAATTCCAGGACAGCTATATAATAGGGAGACCCTGTCTCAAAAATAAAAAGAAGAGGAGGAGGAAGAGGAAGGAGGAGGAGAACTACAAAAAGAAAAAGAAATAAGGTTTTTTTTCCTATGGGCTGGGGAGATTGGCCAGTGGTTAGAACACTTCTCTCCCTAGTGCCCCATCTGTGATTCCAGCCTTGGGAAGGTGGAGATAAAAGATCCCCAGAACAAGTTGGCTACTGAGACTAGCCAGTGAGCTCTGGGTTTGATTGAGAGGCCCTGCTTCAATGAAGAAAGTGGAAAAGATATGTGGGATGATTCCAGACACCAACTTTGGGCCTCCACCTGCATGCACACTCACCTACGTGTGCCCACACACATGTGGACTCGCATACACTCATATGAAAATGGAAAAAAAGGAAGGAAGATTTTCCTAAATAGTCCCAAGTCACTAGGATGTATCCCATGTACTTCCTTCTTCTGTTTGGTTCCGTGACCCAGTCTCCTTTCTCGTGTAGTGAGAGTCAGGGTTGAGCACTGCTAGTCTGTCTTTCTGTGGCCCATTCTTCCTATAGCCCATGCTAGCTTGCCTTCTGTTCTCCTGCACGCACCGTCCTCCTGCCTCAGCCTCCCAAGTGCAGGGGTTGCAGAGAGCAGCACCACTGAAGAAAAGTTTGGGTTGGTTTTTGGTCTGTCAGATGTAATCATGCCAGCACCCTTGTTGAAAAGTTTTCCCATTCAACTCCCTTAGCATTTTTTTTTCAGAATTTGTTCAATAAGTTCATATGTACATGCATGTGTGTGAGTGTGTACATATGTGCACTTGTATGATCGAGCATGTGTGTGCATATGTACATGGATGTATGTGTGCACTCTGAGGGTGGGAGGGGGACGTTGTTCATATGTTTGTTCAATACATAACCTCATTAGTCATTTGTCTGTCCTCACTCAAGGACTACATTCTTTTGTTCATTGTAGCCATGGACCAAACCTTGAAAAGTGTATATGTGTCCTTCAGCTATCTAAGTCCTTCACATTCTGCCAAGATTGTGTTGTGTCTATAGATCAATCCTTTAAGAACCAGCACCGTTTTGTTTTGTTTTTTTCTTCGAGACAAGGTTTCTCTGTATAGCCCTGGCTTTCCTGGAGCTCACTCTGTAGACCAGGCTGGCCTTGAACTCAGAAATCTGCCTGCCTCTGCCTCCCAAGTGCTAGGATTAAAGGTGTGCGCCACCACTGCCTGGCTGCATCATTTTGTTTTTTCAGGCAGGGTCTCACTATGCGTCCAAGGCTGCTGTGAATCTCATGATCCTCCTGCGTCCACTTCCTACCTCTGGGAGAATTGACATCTTGACATCAAGATGTCGATGCCGCCTGTGTCCTGATTCACCTATTGCTCTTCCTCCTCAGGCACCCACTTATAGTTTTCAATGTATGTCTTAGCTATTTTGTTCAGTTTGTCTTGTAAGTGTTTGATATGTTGACACTGTTGTAAATGATAGTTCAGTTCCCAATGTTTTGTTACTGGTATTTAGTAATTAAATTGACTTTTTCACATCATCCCCAACTCTTATGACATTTTAAACTCACTAGTTCTGAACGAGTTTCTGTTGGTGCTGCCTCAGCATTTTTCAAACTGATCACTTTTCTACTAATGCTCTGGCCAAATTGTAGAGGAATGACAGAGCCAGGTCTTAAAGATCCCCTTCAAGTTCCTTGCCATCTCAACAGAGCCTTCTCAACAGAAGATGCTTGTCTCAGTTAAGACCAGATTGTAATGAATCAAGTAAGATAGGAGTTTTTCTCTCACTGAAAAACCTGGAGGGTGTGTGACTGGGTGCATGTGGGTGTGTGTGCGTATGAGCTAAAATGTCTGCTACTTCCATGAAAATGCAATTAACCCCAGAGAAAAGGCAGGCAGAACCTCTGATGCTGGCCCTGGGGCTAGGAATACAGACAGGACACTGACTGGCAACGGATATGGCAGATATGAGACATCAAAGCCTGAGGCATCTTTCAGAAATCACTTTAGGGTCAGGCGAGCCCTCTCTTTAGAATTTTGCAGCCCTGTTAAACTGACCTATAGCCATTTGATCAGAGGATAAAGTTAAGCCTTTTATGGTATTATGTCCTTGTGACTGTGCTAGGTATGTCTAATCCTTGTGTGACCTTCCTTCTATCCAGAAAAAAAAAAATGGAGGCAAATCTCTCCATTCAGAAGTCAGTGAGAATGAGACCTGCTTTTCTGGGGTTCACAGTTTGGGGAGACAGGCAGTCCTTAGATAAGCATCCAAAGAAACATGAAATGTAGAGCCATGAGGTTATTCTGCAGTGCTGGGGCAGCTTGCCCAAGATGGCTTCTCAGTTCCCACCTGGTATTGGATTCTGAGATTCTCCAAGGCATGGTACTGGTTAGGTTCAGGTGCGTTCTCATACCATTTGGTTCTGGTTAAAGTTAAAAACAAACAAACAACGACCCCCCCCCCCCGTACATTTTCTCAAAATGTCAGGTCAGATTGAGGCTGACATAGCCAACCTTACTTGAGCCTTATTTGTGAGGGCCAAAATAAGAGTGCTCCTTAGTTTTGAAGAGACCTTTCCTCTGGAAGAAAAGGAAGTGGACTCAATCCCCACTCATCTAAGAGGAAGAGAAGGAGGAGGAGGAAGAGGAGGAAAAGGAAGAGAAAGGAGGAGAAGGAGAAAGAGGAGGAGGAAGGGAGAGAGGAGGAGGAGGAGAGAGAGAAGAGGAGGGGGAGAAGGAGAAGAGAAGGAAAAGAGGAGGAAGAGAAAGAGAAGAGGAGGAGAGGAGGAAGAGGAAGAGGAAGAGGAGGAGGAGGAGGAGGAAGAGGAGGAGGAGGAGGAAATTGATCAAAATCATGTGGGCATCAGTGCTTATTCCTGAGCTCTGCAATGGCTCTTTTCTCACTCAGAGAGACTTGTGGCTTCGACCTGCCAGGCAGCATTGGTTCAGACTTCCTCCTCCTGTGTGGCTCGTGTCTACCCTCTGAACCTCATTTATTCCTGCCAGGTCAAGCCTTTGCCCTTGTCTCTCACTTCTAGTCTCCATTTCTTGGTTCACACATCCCCTCCAGCTGGAGTCCTCCCCCCCCCCACATTGCTCCCAAGCAAGCCCTTCCCCATTCTTCCACACCCCTCCCTAAGACTCTTCTATAGGAATCCTTACCCAGTCACACCCGTGGGACCTCTTCTAAATACCTAAAGATTTTATCTGTACCACCTTTAAAGGCAATACTAATACTATAGTGATGTGTGTCTTTTCTTATCCTATGTATTGAACCCGTGGACTGTCTTATTTAACTATATGTATTAGCTACTTTTCTCATTGCTATGACAACATCATCAAAAGCAACTTACCGAAGGAAGATGGTTTGTTTTGTTTTTTGATGTGCGTGGGTGTTTGTCTGCACACAGTCAGTGTACCCTGTACTTCCCTAGTGCCTGTGGCAGCCAGAAGAGACCATCAGATCCCCTGGAACTAGAGTTACAGGTGTTTGTGAGCTACTGTGTATGTTCTGGCAATAAAACCCAAGTCCTTTTGAAGGGCAGCCAACGCTCTCGACCACTAAGCCATCTCTCCAGCCCCAAGAGGGGTTTATATTAGTTAGTGGATTAAGAAGGTTACATACCTTCATGTCAAGGGTTGCGTGGTGGCAGGAGCTGAGTGTGAGACATTGTCACACTGAGTTCACAGTCACAAAGCAGAGAGAGATGGTGTTCCACTCATTCTCCTTCTTGTCAAGTCTGGCACCCTGAACCTCAGGAATGGTACCATCTACACTCAGGGTGTATTTTGCTTCCTCAGTTAAACATTTCTGGTTAATGCCCTCAAAGACACCCTCAAAGGTGTGTCTCCTGGGTGATGCTAAGTCCAATCAAGTTGATCCTTAGGTTACCCATCACACTTTGCTTCTCCCAGAATTCCTTGGACACAGTAGGCCCAGTAATCCCTTGTTACATGGATGAATGAAAATTACTCAGTGTTTGGCCTTAAAATTCATAGAGAATTTCAACCTACAACTGTCTAGATTCCCTTCTGTTGCTGTGAAGAGACACCATGACCAAGGCAACTCTTATAAAAGAAAGCATTTCATTGGGGGCTTGCTTACAGTTTCAGAAGGTGAGTCCATCATCATCATGGTGGCAAACAAACAGAGGTGGCAGTGGAACAGTAGCTGAGCGCTTTACATCCTCGTCTGCAGGCAGTAGGCAGAGAGACACTGGGCCTTTTGAAAGTTCAAAGCCCACCACCAGTGACACACGTCCTCCAACAAGGTTACCCTAATCCATACCTCGCATGTGAGCCTATGGAGGCCATTCTCCTCACACTACCACACATTATTCGTTTGGCTAAGTAAGTTCTACCTGGTCCACTCTAACTCTGCGTGCATGCGTGCGTGCATGCGTGCCTGCCTGCCTGCCTGCCTGCCTGCTGTTTGTCTTATGTGATTTTGTGTGATTCTGCACACATACACGCACGCACACACACACGAAGGATATTAGAATAATTACTTAATGTTTGGCATCAGAGAGTGCATGTGATCCTGAAGCAAAATCACTCCAGCTCCTCTTGAGGGTCTAGAGAGTCACCCTACCATCTGCAGCAAAGACTGTCCCCTAATACAGCCTGAGTCCAGGCTGGTTCAGGCTGAAGCCCACAACCCTTTCTATTTCCTTCTGGGCCAGAGATTCAAGCACAATTGCTGACAGGCCCTGCCAAGTCTGCAGTCTCAGGATTGGAGTGTA
>JADRCD010227744.1:0-35760 GCA_019843815.1 Montemys delectorum
CACACACACACACACACACACACACACACACGCATACACACAATTAAAATTAAAACTATTTTGCTTTTTTAAAAAAGATAGATTAAAAAATAAAAGAGCCATACAAAGAAACTGACATGAGAAGAGGCACCAAGTAGAGAAAACATTCACTCACCAAAGCCTCTCTTCTAGGACAGGGTGGTCATCAGAGCAGTGATGGTGTTATCTAATTTTCTTTATATCTTAGGATATACTGTAAAAAAAAAACCCCTTTTTAAAATAAATATTTGAATATATAGTATGGGAGAGTTAAGCAGATATCAGTTCAAATTGAAATATCCACTATAACTTCTTAGAGATTCATTGGAAATTAACAATACTGAAAAACTATACAATTATAGATTGTAACAACTTTAAGAACAAGGAAAGCAATAGATACAGATGCTGTGATGGGAGACAGTGTCCGTCTCAACCACTAACTACTTCTTCAGGCATTATATCTTTTCTGTTTCATTTAATTTGGATTTGGCTATTGGCCTGTGAATAGAACTTACAGAGACTTCATGGGTCAGAAATTTACTGGGCCTTGAGAATTTCTGCCCACTTTGTTGGCCTATGCTTTCTCCTCATAGGAGCTTGCTTCAGCCTGTACTCCAGGATAGGAATACATGGGAAGTAGAACAGCTCCACAGAACCTAGCCACCAATGTATAGTATGAGAAATAGGCATTGGAAACCACAGGGTTTGGCAGATTGTCAGAGGATACATTGCAAAGTCACATGTACTCTCACGAAGAAAAGAGAGGAGCCTGCTCTATTAGGCATGGTTCTCAGGAGCCATACAGTCATACATATAACACACTCTCTTTTTAGTAGTGTGTGTGTGTGTGTGTGTGTGTGTATGTGTGTGTGTGTGTGTTGTCTATAGTTATTAGATTGGAAATGTGTGGTCCTGTAAAGGCTGTCTGCATACTGGGGACCCAAAGAAAGATAAAGTAGATAGAGCCAGCTATAAATATCAACTTCACATCAGATAATAACACATCAATCAATCAAAGGAGAAGAATTAGGTCTTGCCAACAAGAAAAGGAATGAATTTGAAGGAATAGTTTACAGGTAGACTTCCTAGAAGGATAAATGGCTTATCACAAACATGAAACCTGTGCCAGTCAATGAAATAAATAATATAAATGAACACCCTGGTTAAACAATCCATTAGTGGAGTGAAAAGCAATGAGCAGTAGTTAAGATTCCAGAATCTCCAGATGTCCCAAAGGTATGCACCATTGTGAATGGAAATTGTCATACTTACTATCATGGTAACTGCAGAAGCAAATGATACTAACAGGAACATATTAAAAGAATTTCAAATGACCGAGGAAGCCTGTGCAGAGGACTTTCCATTGTCTTAGCAGCATATTATAGGATGGCAGCAGTGAAAGAGAAATAGGAGCTAAAATGTATTCAGAATTTTGTGTGTGTGTGTGTGTGTGTGTGTGTGTGTGTGTGTGTGTGTGTGTATCTGTGAAGAGAGCTAGTTTTTAGCAGTTCCTTTGTACTTCAAACTCAGTATCTCTTATGTGTATGGTGGGCTTTTTTTTTTCCCAAGGCAAACATGATTATATACTTCTGTGCTCCCTGGTAAAAATTCCTTTAAAGTTTCAGAATGTTGTAGCCATCCTTCTACTTAAGATTCCATTGCTTTTCTGTAAAGCAAATCTTTGTTTCATGGAACTGCTAAATGGTATATAATGTTCTATAGGACCATACAAGACAACGTTAGTAGTGATTAGACATCGTAATAGTTAATAGGCATAAACTGATACATACTTTAGGCACTTAAGCCTAGTTTTGAGCATATGTGGAAAGTAATTAAAAGAAATAAAAATTTACATGCTATTCTCATATGTTTTATTTTGCTTTAAAACTAAATTTAAAATGGAAACAAAATGTGACACGTATATACTTCTAAGCTATTTTTGTTTACTTGTTTTGATTTTCATTTTTTAAAAAAACCTTTTAAGCATGTTTTAAAATTTCTTCTGTTTTTGATTTGGGATAGAGATAGATAGACAGATAGATAGTTATATATACATAAATGATAGATAGTAAAAAATAAATAGATAATAAACATATATATATATATACATATAGATAGATAGATAGATAGATGACAGATAGATACCTAGATGATAGATAGATGATTACATAGATACATAGATGATAAATATCTAGATGCATAAATACCTAGATAATAGATAGATAGATACATACACATATATATACATACATAAGTGACAGACACATACATACATAGATACATAGATGGCAAATAAGTAGATAAATACCTAGATATCTAGATGACAGATAGATCAATCGATAGATAGATAGGTAGATAGATAGAAAGATAGATGAAATTAGGTAGGTGGAGAAGTAGGGAGGATCTGCAAGGGGAAAACAATCAATTTTTTATGAAAAAAGTTTTAAACAAACCAAAACTACTTGGAGCAGCCACTAACATCTCTAGACCCACTATGCAGTAGACACACTGTTGTTACAGTACTTGTTTTGCTGTGTAGGTCTGTGCATTCAGGAGTGACTTTTCCACACTGTCTATGAAATGTATTACATAGAGAATGACATCCTGACTTCTTTTTTTTTTTTTTTGTTTCCCAGGGGCCTTTTGTAAAAGCTTCATTATGAGAGTTACTTTTCAATGGCATCGTGGGTGATGAATATAGCTTAAGCGGATATGATTCACTTGGCTGTTAGTCAAGGGAGACTATGCAGTGGTGGAGTGGTGGGTGAACAACAATCTCTCCCCAGCAGCACATGCATTCATACACAGAGAGGTGTTTAGAGCTGTCAACTTCTCCCCTCAGTGTGGAACATCTAAGAATGACGAAAACTTTCTGTGGAGAAAGTACTCCACAGAAACATTCTACAGTAGAGAAGAATGGCTACAACTAGGGGAATAAACAGTAAACCAAGCCCATTGTCTTGGAACTGGCCTACCCTCACCCTCTTTATAAATTTATTGTTTTAGGTAAAGAAGGAGTTAAAGAGCAAAAGTCAGCAATTGGGATATCTTTTTCCTTGTTTAAAAAATTAAAATGCAGCCAGGCGGTGGTGGCACATGCCTTTAGTCCCAGCACTTGGGAGGCAGAGGCAGGTGGATTGCTGAGTTCGAGGCCAACCTGCTCTACAGAGTGAGGTCCAGGACAGCCAGGGCTACACAGAGAAACTCTGTCTCGAAAAACCAAAAAAAAAAAAAAAAAATTAAAATGCAGGCCTAAGGTTGTAGTTTAGTAGTTGTTGCCTACTGTGCTTGAGACCCTGAGATGGACTCAGGATCTGAAAAATAAACAAACAAAAAAGAAGGAAGGAAGTATTTAGATAAACAAAACAAAATGGACAGGATATGGATACCCATATCCAATCATAGTGATAACTTGAAATTCTTTCTCTTTCTCTCTCTCTCTCTCTCTCTCTCTCTCTCTCTCTCTCTCTCTCTCTCTCTCTGTGTGTGTGTGTGTATGTGTGTGTGTGTGTGTGTGTGTGTATGTGTGTGTGTGTGTGTGTGTGTGTTAGGTATGTGAGGTGCATATAAGCATTTGCATATTTATGTATGAATATGAATGGGCATGAACATATATGAATTTGTGTAGGAAAGCCAAAGGTTGACACCTGGTATCTCCCTCTATTGTTCTCCTGTTCTCTGTGTTGTTGTTTTTTTGACATATTTTGTCACTGACCCCGAATTTGGCCAATTCAGCTGCATTAGATGGTCACACCCATAGCACTAGGCCATAGACATGCCTACTATGCCCAGCCTTTTACCTGGGTACTTAGAATCCAACCTCAGGTCCTCATATTTGTATGGCAAGTATTTTTCTTGCTGAGCTATTGTCTCAAGCCCCTTGAAACATTTTCTTAAGGCAGATTTCAAGGCCCTGTGAGAAGGTCATATGTGTTGCCACATCCTTGTAACATTAGCTCTTTGAAGCTTGAGGTAAGAAAACCATGGTGTCTACATAGAGACTATGAGAGCTTGTCTCACAAAATAAAAACCAAAACTTTCGGATTGTGAACATGGGTTTCTATACCAAATGATTCAGTTTGCCCACATTTGTTACCCTAAATGCAGTTATAAATCAATAAATAAAACAAATATAATCAACCTTAACAGTAAAAGCTAAGCTTCTATGAAAGATTAACAGATGCCTCAAACTAGGTGGGAACTTCATGCACAAAATGACATTTTAGATTCTATAAGAAAACATCAGAATACATCCTATTGCCATTGTACAATGAAGGAGACATAGAGAAAGTAACATGACCAGGATTAGAAACCTGCCCAAACTAAAAATGGTATCTGTCATTTTGAGGGCAACATATTCTACATTTTTCACCTCAGAGATCACATTCAAGGTAAGATACATACAATAATATGAACATATGTGGAGAAATTATCATTTGTATAAATTATGTGAGCCTCTGCAGTATAAAAAAAAACTCTTCTTCCAGTTTCTCACAGTTACTAACAACACTAAAGCAAACATTATAGATATGTGTCCTTGTATAGTTAAGTATTGGTTTAAGTTCATAGGAATGGAAATGCTGAATGGGGAATGAGTGCTTTAGGTTTAATTCATAATTCGTGCATCTGTGTCCTCTTTGACAATGGAAAATAAGGTCCTTCAGACTCTTCAGTAACTCAAGATACACAAACAAATAAGGTAGCTTATTGTAAATATGTTATTAGAATATTTTCCAATACATTTATTTTATGGTTTTCTTGTGGAATCAAAACAATTAGATATTGAAATAATGATTCCGTACCTGAAAACCCACATTCTAAACATGGTTGTTAGTCCTATTTTTTAAATTAAATTCAGGTATAACAAGAAATAACTTACACCCTGTAAAATTGCTGTTCTGTCTGTGCATGTGTCTGTGCATATCTCCACACATGTATGTGGGAGCCAGAAACCAACCTTGGGTATCTCCATTAGATGTCATCTACCTTGTTTTGGGGACAGGATTTCTGAACACCATGGAACTGACAGTGAGTTTGGCTGGCTAGCCTGTGAGCCCCAGGTTCTCTGATGTCTCTGATTGTTCAGCACTAGGATTACAAATGTGCACCACCATACCTGGTGGTTTTGAAGTGGGTTCTGCAGATGAAACTTGGGTCCTCAATCTTGTAGACCAAGCACTTTATGCACTTTATATATGGAAGTATCTTCCTATTCCCTAAAATCCCCAATCTTATGGCTTCTGACATAAATAGGCTTTCATATAACAATCAACAATAGTAAGCTATGGAATTTTCAATCTACCCAGGACAGTTGCCATATTATAATCAGCCCACATCCAACATCCATCCCTGGTAACCACTGATCTGCCTTCTTTGCTTGCATTTCTTTCTGCCTTTCCTAGGGTGTTATAAATGGGCTGACATTATATGTAAGTTTTTTAGTCTGCCTCCTTTCTGGGTGGCAATGGGCTTTCCACTCTTCCTTTTTTATTGATGAGATGTGTTCTGTTGGGTAACTCTACCCCAACTTCTTTTCCCATTGGCTGGCTTGAGGGTATTTGGGTTGAATGTCATTGAAGGAAATCATGAATGCAGCTGATATAAATATTATTACACAAGATTTTGTATGAATAAACAATTTTATTCATTCATAAATTACACACACACACCTGGAGAAAGGAAAGTGGACCATCTGGATTTTTACCAGTCCATTTTTTATGGAAACAGGCAAGCTTATTGGTGTTAATCAGCAACTGGTTATAAAGGAGTTTATTGTACATCTGCCTCTTTATCTATGTCCTCTTAACTCTTCTTTGTTGGGGATTGCTCTGTGCTTATGTAGCCAATCCAAAGCATTTTCAAAGGTTAAAATGAAATCAAACAAACAAGGTTACAGTTAGGTTAAATTAATTTGAAAGAAACATGGAGAATAACTTATGGGTAAGTTTCAGTTACTAAGAATATAAACATGATTTCTATTAAAGTTGTAATAAGTGAAACTTGAATAAATATCAAGTCAAAGACCTGTAGTAGATTTCCCAATCATGTGAGATTACAATATAGTGATGAGGGAGATTGTTCTGAAAGTAGACACAGAGGGCAGTGCCAAGGGCTGAGGTGGATGAGGACATGCAGGGGACACCTACTTATACTTTGTAGCATCTCCTAAGAGAAGATAGAAAGAATCATTTGCCAACAGGTAAAGTAAGTGCATGGAGATAAGAGGCTTGGGGAAGGTAAGCATCAACTGAAGGGGCCAGATGCATGGGAAAAATAGACTCTAAAACTGGGGTAGATGTCGGAATTAGCAGTCAAGAAGTGTCCACATAGTCAAACTTTGCAGTCAGACAGACAAGAGAACCTAGGAGTTTCCATTCCTAATGTGGCAGGTTTCTGGAAATGTAGCCAAGACTGTGGACTAAAGGTGTGATAGACAAAAAAGTGCTGAGCCTTAGGAAGGATATAAACCTTAAAAGACAAAGTGTTTGAATACCTACGTCCACCCAGGGCCCCTTTTTATAGCGCTTTCAAAACTGGTAATTTCTGGGCTACTAGCCCAGGGATTTCTGCTGCAATGGGCACTGGCTTAGGTCTGGAGATCAAGATGGTACACATCAAGTTTCCAAGAAGATTTGGATATTAAGCCGTAACTTGGATTCAATGCAAAGGTGTCAGCAGATCCTAAAATGCTGCAGCTCTCAATAAGGCCTGCACCCTAGGGTCTACCAGAGAGCCCATCAGTATTCTGGTGTCTGGGTAAGAACTCCGACCAATTAGACCCAAGCCTCTGGAGCTGTGCCTGTATTTAGTCAAACTCCAACATGAAGCCCAGGATGAGCACCAGTACTACTAAAGATCTGGTCTGGGAGCTGCATCCTCCATAACTACTCAGGTTCCTAAGCTCTGTAGCTAACACTCTGGAAGAACCTAGACCCGCCTTTCATTTAGGTAACTTCTCAAAGGAAGCCTTTCAAAGATCCCCTCTTCCTAGGGAGAGAGGATTCTCTCAGAAAGTAGACTTTTAACCCCTTTTAATTGCTCAAAAAAAGAACAGAAAAAAAGACTCTGAATTAACACAAAATTCTGCACTATAACAAAGCTAGTGTAGATAAACTGTCCTCTTGCCCAATGCAGCTCATTTCTCAGTTTTACTTTTCTGCATTCTCACTTTCTATAAACAAAATAATTGCTTACTTTGAATTTTACAGACAACTCCACAGACCCAAGTCTGAATTTCTCTAATATCATCTTCATCATTAAAACATGATCTCCAGGTCCATCCATTTCCCCAAGAATTTCATAAATTCATTGTTTTTAATAGCTGAGTAGTACTCCACTGTGCAAATGTACCACATTTTCTGTATCCATTCCTCTGTTGAGGGACATCTGAATTGTTTCCAGTTTCTGGCTATTATGAATAAGGCTGCTATGAACATAGTGGAGCATATATCCTTAGTACACATTGGAGCATCTTCTGGGTATATGGCCAGGAGTGGTATAGCTGGGTCTTTAGGTAGTACTATGTCCAATTTTCTGAGGAACTGCCAAACTGATTTCCAGAGTAGTTGTACCAGTTTGCAATCCCACCAGCAGTGAAGTAGTGTTCCTCTTTCTCCACAACCTCTCCAGCATCTGCTATCACCTGAGTTTTTTATCCTAACATTCTGACTGCTGTGAGGTGGAATCTCAGGGTTGTTTTGATTTGTAGTTCCCTGATGACTAAGGATGTTGAACATTTCTTTAGGTGCTTCTCAGCCATTCAGTATTCATCAGTTGAGAATTCTTTGTTTAGCTCTGTACCCCATTTTTAATAGGGTTATTTGTTTCTCTGGAGTCTAACTTCTTGAGTTCTTTGTATATATTGTATATTAGCCCTCTATCAGATATGGGATTGGTAAAGATCTTTTCCTAATTTGTTGGTTGCTGTTTTGTCCTATTGACAGTGTCTTTTGCCTTACAGAAGCTTTGCAATTTTATGAGGTCCCATTTGTCAATTCTTGATCTTAGAGCATAAGCTATTGGTGTTCTGTTCAGGAAAATCTCCCCTGTGCCTATGTGCTCGAGGCTCTTCTCCACTTTCTTTTCTATTAGTTTGAGTGTATCTGGTTTTATGTGGCGGTCCTTGATCCACTTGGACTTGAGCTTTGTACAAAGAGATAGGAATGGATCGATTTGCATTCTTCTACAGGTTAACAGCCAGTTGAGCCAGCACCATTTGTTGAAAATGCTGTCTTTTTTCCACTGGATGGTTTTAGCTCCTTTGTCAAAGGTCAAGTGGTCATAGGAGAATATCATCCTGAATGAGGTAACCCAATTACAAAAGAACACACATCATATGCACTCTCTGGTAAGGGAATATTAGCCCAGAAGATCGGAATACACAAAGTACAAACTACAAACCATAATAAACTCAAGAAGAAGGAAGACCAAAGTGTGGATACTCTGCTAATTTTAAAAGGGGAACAAAATATCTATGGAAGGAGTTGTAGAGACTAACTATGGAGCAGAAACTAAAGGAAGGACAATTCAGAGACTGCTCTACCTGGGAATCCTTCCCATATTCAGTCATCAAATCTAGATGCTATTGTGGATGCCAGCAAGTTCTGGATGACAGGAGCCTGATATAGCAGTCTCCTGAGAGGCTCTGACAGTACCCAACTAATACTGAAGTAGAGGCTCACAGTCATTCGTTGGGCTAAGTACAGGGTCCCCAATGAAGGAGCTAGAGAAAGGACCCAAGGAGCTGAAGGGTTTGCAGCCCCTTAGGATGAACAACAATATGAACTAACTAGTACCCTCAGAACTCCCAGGGACTAAACCAGTAACCAAGGCATACACATGGTGGAACTCGTGGCTCCAACAGCATATGTATAGCAGAGGATGGCCGAGTTGGTCATCAATGGGAGGAGAGGCCCTTGGCCCTGTGAAGGTTCTATGCCCCAGTGTAGGGGACTGCCAGGGCCAGTAAGCAGGAGGGGGTGGGGTGGTACGCAGTGGGTGGGGGGAGGGAACAGGTTTTTATTTTATTTTATTTATTTATTTATTTATTTATTTATTTATTTACTTTGGAGGGGAACCTGGGAAAGGACATATTGTAAATAAAGGAAACATCTAATAAAGAACAAAAACATAATCTCTTTTTACTAAATGATCTTACTCCTTTCACAAATGTTAGGAGGAAGACTTCACATAGCATATTAGTGGGCCTCACAGAACACATTCTCATTTTAGGGTGATACTTTTGTTGCTTGTCTTGTTTAGATGTTTTTCCTCCTGAAAGTGTCTCTCTAACACCAGGGTGATCTTATGTAGCAACATCTACCCTTGAGCTCTGTAGCCTATCTTTTGGTTGGGATTATAGGCATGGGCCATTATATCAGGCATTTTCTGTTCTCTCTCCTGTCCACGCTCCCTGCCTCCAAGCAGACAATGAATAAAATAAGAACACAAATAGGAGTATGAAGTATGGCGATGTTTATGATTATGACATCCGATCTTAACTTCCCCTGGCAAAATGGAGGCAGCATTCTCATAACAATGGGCTCGCTGGTGGATTTAACAATAACTCTATGACTTTTTATTCAAAATCATTAGTGCCAGATGTTTTTCAGGATCTGATATATTTCATATTGTAGAAATCCAAGTATCCTGTGGCACACGCACTCAATACAAGAAGGAGACTTTGTAATAAAAATCTGTTGCTTATGGAGCAGGGCACAGAGCATAACTTGTCTTGTGTCCTTAAATGAATCTGTATCATTCTTATAAGAAACCCTCGGGATTTGAAGTTGGTTTGGCTACTATACTTGTATGCTTCCGGAACCGTGGACATTATGATGAAAGAATAAATGGTGAATTTTATTTACAGACTATTTTTAATTCTTTTTTCCTTCCTTTTCATCTTTGATACTTTAAAAATGTTTAATTTTACTTTGTTCCTTTGTATTTTATCAACCACTAATAAATAGTAGATAAACCCAAATAGATTGTTGGAATGGGAACATGAAATATTATGCATGTATCATTTAACATTAATAAAATCTACTCATAAATATATCTGCATTTTATAGGTGGGAAAGCTAGGGGTTTTAATGGACTAATTGCTTGGCAATCTTCTATCATGATGGAGCCCACATTTAAATATTTGATAATCAGCCCATTTGCCTGCAGAGTCTACTGTGCCTATCAGCTTCCTCACCTAGTCAATAAATCAGAACACAGACATCCCATTTTGTGTTAAAAACTTAAGCTGACTCTAAACTTTCTTATTAAGTTACAGGGTCTTTTTGCCATCTTAAAAGGGGACTTTTACCCACTTCTCTCTAATAAATGCCTTCATTCATTTACAAATTGTTTTGAAGAAATCTTCACATGACAATTTATTGAGGGTCATGGAACATGCTATCCCTTTAGGATGCTTGTAACCTCATTTAAACATGGTGTGTGACCTAACAATATAAGAACCTAGAACTTTGAAACAACATCTACATTCACTGAAGCAAAGTTAAATTTAAGTCTTATGTAAAACACACTTTGTAGGTGTTCCAAAACCAATATATGGAAGATGATCAAGAAGAAAACTCACAAGGGAGGTCCTTTAAAGACTGCCTTGCCAGGCTCTTCGGCTGGATAATGGGGATTAGCCACTGTGAACACCTCCAATTAAGGCAATAAACAAACGTATGTGCGCATTAGCGCACTGGTGTTGGACCTGTATTGCAAAACTAGAGCAAATACAGATAACTGTGTCCTTCTGTGCAGGTTCTCAGCACAACTACAGGAGGGCTGCATCTCACATGTTAGCTTGTCAGTTGCTGTTATTCTTAGTTCCATTCCTGCCCTCCCCCGCCCCCCATTGGAAATGCAGTGTTCCTTAATGAAATAACCCTTAGTACATTTTAAATGTTATTTTCTGAAATCTTTTGATTCTGAATACTTTTCTGGATTACATCTTCCTGTTTTCGTTTTTGTGGTTTTAAAGAAATTTGCTTGTCAAACAGCAAGCCACCACCAAATTCTGGTGTCATAAAAAAAGGGTCTTGGCTTACATGACATTCTGATTATGTTACAAGGTTCTATTTATATGGTATAATCCGTATATATAGAGAAATAAAAAGTAAAATGGAGATTTTCACATAGAATTTGGAGCATTAAATTTGGACTCAAATTGGACTAGAGAGATGGCTCAGTAGTAATGAGCAGTTTTTGCTCTAGCAGAGCATCTAAACTCAGTTTCTAACACCTATATCTGCCCATTCAGACATGTCAAATATCAAAATAGGTCTTAAATTTTCTAAATTTCAACATCTGAAATGACTTATAAGACACAAAGTGACTATTTTACCAGAGGACACCTGCACTCAAGGACAAGCCTCTGTATTTTGCCTGCTGCTGTGCTGTGGACTAGAAAGAATACTTGCTAAGGGACACTTGGCAAGTTCTATTCTTCAACTACTTGAACTTAATCTCTGTTCTACAGTCATGCCTAAGTCTTTGTCTGTGTAATTCTGTACACAGCTACTCTGAACAGGCAGTGTGACGAGAGAGCCTTTTTGTGACTTGCTGTGATACAATGATGTTGACCTTCATGCTCTATCTCAATGCAAACCCACGTGTGTCAAAGTTAATCATACAGTGTCAAAAATTTACTACGCTATCTTAGTGTGATATCTCATGACATTGTATATTACAGGTCTGAATCTATTTCAATATTAGCCATTCTAAAGGTTTAATTCTCTATAATTTATGGCTTTTTAAGTGAAGAAGAAGGAGCAAAGGGGCTGAGGCTGTAAAGAATTCTGAGGTTGGAGCAAATCAAAACAACAACAAATCCCAGCTTGTAGCATGGAATCTGAATTCATACCTCAAAAATTAAGTATTGAAGTAGATCTCCGTCAACTAACAAATGCTATTTCAGTCTGTGCACTTGCCCACCTCACTCCACACCATCTGTTTCACAGGGAGCAATTAGTCTGCATCTACAGCACGCACATTGAAATTCTGTTAACAGTGAACAGAATATTAATGTGTCTGCCATGGCCATTTTTATCTACTGAAATTTTAGTGTTAATTTTGAGTAAAGCAGGTATAACATTTTAATCTATTCAGTTAATTAAAAATACTGAATAAAAGATATAATTAGCTAACATTACATAGCAGAACAGAGAAGTGAGTTTAACAACACTGTTTGAGTAACAAACACGTGGGCCACAATTCTATATTAAGTTAATAGTTATTTGTCAAAAATGTTAAATACTTTGTTAAATCAGTTGATCCAGGACTCTGACTTTGGAATCCCCTTTTCTTTTACAGAACCACATCACTGCCTTTGCGGAAGTCACATGATATTGAAGCAGATGGTTTTTCCCTGCACTGGACATCATCCCTATTTACCATACATTCATAACAAAGTTTATTTGATTACACAGGAAATTTATAAAGTTGTCGGAGACTTTTTATAATTTCAAAACTTGATATCACCCTCTCTGCCCCCTCCTACTAGACTGTGAGCTCCTCAAGAGCAGGACCATGGCTTTCTCTTCTGTATCCCCACCACCCACGACAAAGCCCAGCACAAGGTGTGGGTGTTCAGTAAAAACACGATGATAAAATGAACAAGTCAATTCTTAAATAAAATGGTTGCTTTAGTTTCTCAAAAAAAAAAAATAAATCTGTGTGACTATGTGGAAAGAAACTCCCCACATGGGTTATATTTGTATAAAAGAAACCCTCTATTTTGGGTTACTTAAGCCTTTTTAATTTTTCATATATCTATTCAGCACTACAGCATACTTAATTTGAAATGGATTTTGAAAGTCCTGAGGGCTTTTTTATTATGCAGCATGACATTATTTCCATTTTAACAGATTTCAGTGTGTGAAATCATTTTACTTTTAGAAAGTATGTCCTATACTAAATTGTTTGCTCATTATATTATGCTATATTTCACTTAAAACACCATTCATACTACATATTCTAAGACTGGTGCTTCTGCTTTTAAAGGGGAAAATGCCAATTTTTACTGTCACTGAGTAATATTATCATAATTAAAATTATTTATTTGGACTTTTTCTTGACCGTTGTGGTTTAATGGTTGTGCTGCAATTCTTTAATGCAGGCAATATTTAGAATATATTCAGATAAATCCAGCCATGATACCTTGTTACTGAGTAACTTTCCATCATTAACAGTGTCTCAAAAATGGCTATAGTCCATTATTAAATTTTCTTAATTGGTTCAGAACTCAAATAATTTAAATGAGAAAGAACCACACCTTAAAATACTATCATGAAGATACTAGAAATATGATTATTGTATTTTTGTAATTGTCTAATACTTTAATTAAAACATATTTATATTTATCATTTGATCCTCATGGCAATCCTGAGGCAATATTGAAAGATGATTTTATTTACATATGATAAAAATAAAGCCAAGACTGATAACATGCCCGGTCCATACTGCTAGTCAAGGGAAGAGTTAAATCTAAATTCATTTACCCCGAAACTCTCATTTTTCTCAAATATGCCACAGTTGCCTCGACATTCATGACACTGAGGTCATTGAGAGGCCATTAGGGTCCTGAGAAACTACCTATGTTTAAGAAAAATACAAAGAAATGCTGAAATAGGGACACAGAAGGCCTGCAGTATTTTATATGCTTACTTATATGGAGGACATAACGAGTATCTTTCAAATGCAGAGCTATTTAGGATTCTATTTGTAATTCTATTTGAAAATAATGAAGCTCTAGTGTCTAGATGTGAGGCTCTTGGTAGAAGAGAGGTCCAAATAAAGATTCTCAGCGCTGCATCTCAGCCACCATTCAGGAAGGAAGCTGAGGGAAAGGCTGTACAGTGACCCTGTAGATTAAAGATGAAAACAGTCTCCACAGAAGAAGGAGGATGGAGTCATGAGTCACTCTGCAACTTCTAAAGCTAACGCGAGATACTTTGACTTAAATGTGCAGAAAATGATTTTTTTTTAAAAAACAAAACAAAACAAAACAAAAATCTTTCTAGTCTGAACCTTTAATTTACTCTCTTAATTTCAAGAGAAATCAACAAGTAATTAAAACCAAAGGCTTCTCTGTTCCTTCCAAATGGATTTCGATTTCCCAATTTCAATCCTGCAGAAGTCAGAATACATCTACTAAAAGCCAAATTTAAAAACAACAACAACAAAAAAAATCTCATTTCTATGAATTTCAGATCTCTATAGCAGTTTTATTCTTTTGGAAGTGTAGAGCAAACTTTGCATGTCTTGACAATCTTTAAAGACTGTTTAGAAAGCATTAACAATGGCATGTTGCTCCCTAGGATTGAAATAAAGGGTATGAGCATAATGTCAAGGAAAGGGAGGGTGGCTGGCTAGGTCTGTAAGTTGTTCAAAGGCTATTAGTTCTATATCCATTCAGAGGGACCCAGACAGGAATGGCTTTCCCCTCGGAGGCCTTAAAATTACATAAGTCAGTGATGGATTTTTTCACCTTCCAGAACCTGGTCAGATTTAAAGTTATAAATTAAAGAACTAATCAGGGTCAAAGTTAAATCACTTCTGCTATTATATTTAAGCATCATGAATGCAAGGTTGTGCAATGATAAAGTCCAGGAAAAATTGAAGATGCATGTGAATTAACCAAACCCAGTCGAGAGTACTTAACCACAATGCGACTACTTAGATTCATTTTTAAAAAAAAATTACACCTTTAAAAATCCATTAAAACAATGACTGGAGCTGGAATTCAATGGCACAGCACTTTGAGCATGCACAGGCCCTGGGTTCAATCCCTAGGACCTGTATAAGAAAGCACTAATATCAATATATAAATATGTACATACATAGTCTAGTAAAAGCAGGCAATCACACGCCTTTCTGATAGAGACTCTCATTTTTATTCTGCTTCTTTGGGGCCCAGGTCAGTGTAAATTGTTCAAGCTGAAAACTTCAGTAGTATCTGTTTGCATGGCAGAAGTTCTGCACAAGTCTTATCGGATGATGCCTAAGGTAACTTAAAGGCTCTTTTATGTTAAAAGAGAGGTGAACCTTCTTTGACAGGGTTTGTCTATTTGACTTCTAACTGGGCCTCTCTTTTTCTCAGGATCTATCCTAGCCAAATATCTCGTTACATTTCCATAGTTTTCTTTGTGAAAGAACAGTGGGGGAGGAAAGAATTCTCTGCTGTGTATTGTATTTTTCAAATAAAAATTTAAAAACTAAATTAAAAAAAATAAATTTCTTTTTCCCTCATGGATTGGTCTTTATTGGGATTGAGGAATAAAGAATGCTTGCTAATGTGCATGGAGTTAAGAGTTCTCATATTGGCCGGAGAGTGCTTAAAAATGTCCCAAACTGGCCATTGTAGATAGCTTCTAGATAAGGCAAATGATGTATCCTATATCCCATGAATATCCAGGAATCTGGTCAGGCTGCATAGTTACAAACTATAAACTTCTGGAAACTACTTTAGACACCAAACAGGTGTGTAATTTATAGCAAATCTTCCTCCTGTGAATGACAAGGAACTAAGATGCAAATGTTACCCTTCATCTAGTTCCAAGGGGATCATCTATTAAACTTTGATTGTGTGCTCTAAAAGGTTACCCTTAACATGTAACAACTGATTGTATTTGTACACTGAAAACATGAATCTCACAAATTGCTTTGGATTTCACTTTTTTGAATGCTATGAATTACAATTCTTAAAAAATACAAATCGAGGTATTTCATTCCAGATTACAAGTGACCACATCTCAAGTTAAGAAAAAAGAAAGGATATTTACATTTTTCTTCTTTTGTCATCTTCAACTTAGATCATAGTTGTTTATTAGTGTAATGGATGCATAGAATATAATTGATTAGTGACAATATGCCTGTTTCCCCAAACCAACATTCTTGTGAGCTGACTCCTAGGATCTTAATTTTAAATTCATACTGCCATCCTACATAGGTGTTACACAGAGTTTCAAACAAGGAAGATAGAGGAGTGAACACAAAGGCTCCTCCACTCTACAGATGAGAATCCAAATAGGAGTCATTATTTATAAAGGTAGTATAGACCACAGCTTTGCACAATGCAAACACATTGGTATTTCATTCTGGTTTATAGAATTGCCATTAGTTGAAATCTGGTAGTGTCTTAGTCAAGGTTTCTATTCCTGCAAAACATCATGACCAAGAAGCAAGTTGGGGAGGAAAGGGTTTATTCATCTTACTTCCACATTGCTGTTGATCACCAGAGGAAGTCAGGACTGGAACTCAAGCAGGTCAGGAAGCAGGAGCTGATGCAGAGGCTATGAAGGGATGTTCCTTACTGGCTTGCTCAACCTGCTCTCTTAGAGAACCCAAGACTTACAGCTCAGGAATAGCACCACCCACAAGGGGCTCTACCCCCTTGATCACTAATTGAAAAAATGCCCCACAGCTGGGTCTCATGGAGGCACTTCCCCAACTTAAACTCCCTTCTCTGTGATAACTCCAGCCTGTGTCAAGTTGACACACAAAACCAGCCAGTACAGGTAGTACTTTTTTCTCTTGAGATGAAAATAAAATATATTTTAATTAAATTATTTTTAGAGAAAGAAAAAGTCCTCCAAATCACACAGTAACTTTTCATTTTAATCAGGTTTCCTTGAAGATACTGCTCCTCATGAAGAAAGTCCAGCCTTCAGTCTTCCAGAATTTTACCGAATGGACTGTGTATCAAATGATTCACATATACTAAGTAAATGGTAGTTTAAAATGCATGCATAGTCTTTCTCAGGAACATAAAAGTTATCATCAGACTATACGCTAGTCTCAGATGGCTTGAGAAACTGATGGTGTGGATGCCAAGACAGATGAGAAATTGGGGTTGTATTTTACATTGAATTTGTCACAAAGTTCTATTGCTTCTAAATGTTCAACTACGATCTTCTTGATTGAATTCCTCACCTATTTTAGGACTCTGTTAAGTAAAGATACTCCAAAAAATAACAATGGAAAAAAAAAAGGCTGTGATAACTAAACATGGAGAACCATGCCACCAGGCAGCCGTTACATCCACAAATGGTCAAACTCCTGAGGGAACTGTCTTTCTAGTACTTAAGTTTTCAGAAAACTTGATGAGGCTTTTATTTAGAAGTCAACATTTTACACTTTTCTTCATATGCAATAATAAAGAAAGAAGACATCTTTATATGCATGGTGGCGGCGGAGCAACATACTGACTGCTCTCACTGTATCCACATTAAAAATCAGAGTACAATAAATGATTGCTAATGATCAACTGACTTCATGCATTTTATAAAGTCTTATGTATAGAGTATATTATATATATATATTATATCATATGTATTATATATTAAAGGTATAAACACATATACACATATATACTATATAGCTCCTGTTCAAGAAATGTTCCCCCCAAATTAAGATGAACCCCCCACATTAATAAATATAATCAGGACTGCTCTCCGTCGCCATGATGGAAGACCCATTTGCCAGATGATCATATATTCCATCAAACTGAAAAGTAGCCCTAACCATCATAGTTTGTGGCCAATAATGTCATTTCTTTCAGACTGATCACTAAGCATCACACACACACAGAATACAAAGGTAACATGTGGAATCTTTTTACAAAGTGGGTAATTAAAAGCAGATTTGACCAATGAGAATAAAGCCAATCAAAGAAATGTAAGAAAATGGAGTTGAAATTAGGACATGTTTAGAAACTCAAGAGATGTAAGTGACCACAGGGTATTAATGCTGGAGCACTGTCTAAGAGATTTAAAAACTGCAGCCACAGACTCTTAATTGAGGTGAGCTTATTGGTATAAATAAGAAAGGCAGTCAGGATAGAAAGGATTAATTTGTCCCTGAGGCTGAGAAATGGAGCTCCATTATCAGTCCTTGCTTGTAGATTCATGAGGCCTGTGTTCAGCTTCTAACACCAAATACACTAAATGTAGAGGCACAAGGCCATTATCCCAGTGGTTTAGAGTGGGATGATCAGAAATAGAAAGTCATCTTCAGATACACAGTGACCTTGAGGTCAGTCTGTGATATATGAGACTCTACCTTTAAAAACAAACAAACAGGGCTGGAAAGAAGGCTTAGCAGGTAAGAGCACTGACTGCTCTTCCAGGGATCCTGAGTTCAATTCCCAGCAGCCACATGGTGGCTCACAACTATCTGTAGTGGGGAACTGATGTCCTCTTCTGGTGTGTCTGAAGACAGGAACAATGTCCCTACATACATGAAATCAATCAATCAATCAATCAAACAAACAAACAAACAAACAACCCATAGGTAGTGTTTCCAACAAAAACCTTCCCATTATTAAAACTCTCAGAAATACTCTGCAACACTGAAAAAAAGATAAAATATTTGTATCCAATTCAAACTTTGGAACAGGAGAAAAAAGTTAAAAATTATAGGAAAGATACTCCATAGATAAAGTTAAATAATACAAAGAAGGAACTCCGTAAACACTATTCTAACATACCTTAGCTTGGGCTGATGTGATTAAAGGCCATAGTCTAAGTTGTTTAAAACTAAACCTGTGGGGAGAGGGAGGGAGGTAGAGAGAGAGAGAGAGAGAGAGAGAGAGAGAGAGAGAGAGAGAGAGAGAGAGAGAGAGAGAGGAGGTTGTAAAATATAAAATACATACATTTGTTATCATCATTATTGGTGCTGTGTTATGATATCAGTTAACTAGTTGATGTGGTCAAAGTATTCTACAGTTTCATTTTCAGTGAAGTAAACTGAAGAGAGAGCCAGGAAGTAAAGAGAAAGTGACAGGGAGGGAGGGAGGGAGGATACTTCCAAAGGAGGAGAAAGGATTTGCTCTGTTCTCTTGCTTCTTGGGGAGATATTAATCCATCCCAGGAGAAGGGCTCCACTACTCATGTCTTCCCAAAGGTCCCACCTCGTTTGATATTACACTGGGGACAGGAGCATCGACATTTGAATTGGCGGGAGGGAGCTAAATATTCAGTCCTTAACAGAACTATACAATGACATATTTATTAAACAAAACTCACAACAAGACAGACAAACATACAAAAAATTTTTCTTAATGTTTCTGTTTTAAAATACTGAGTAATTTGGCTTGACTACTCTTATGTCTTCCTTTATATAACTCTGGCTGCTACCTTTATGATGTATGCTGGAATTAAAGGCATGTGCCATTATTCCCAGTAGCTTAAAATTCTCTCATACATTCAAAAGCATAAGAGAAAATTTTTATGCATTGACTAAAATTTTTTTTAAAGAGTAATAGTATGCTTTCTGGTTGTATGTCCACCCTTACGGTACATACTACTATATAAAGCTATAGATAGAGAGATAGATAGCTAGATAGCTAGATAGATAGATAGATAGACAGACAGATACAGAGAAATATAGAGGTATGTATGTGAATTTACACATGTATAAAATCTTAATACAAATGTTAAGTGCACAGCACTTACATATAAAGGCTCCTATTATAAAGTTGTTTTAAAAATATTATATTTATTTTACATTAACAAATAGCAATAGAAACTATCTCATGTTAATTTTAATTTGAACCTGTGCCCATTTATTTTTCTAAGTCCAAATCGAGAAATAATGGCCTTACCAATGGTCAAGAAGTATTTGCATTAGGAGTGAATCAGCCATCCAGACGACTCATTGCCAGGGGAGAAGGAGGAATCAGACAAAGTAGATTTCCCTGAATAATTTGAGCTTGCTATTTTTAGCAGTCTTTTATAATTATATTGCTCAGTTTAGCCTTTGACCATGAATCATTCCTCTCTCTGCTCGAATACAACAAAACTCTTGGAAATTATAAAGAGGCAGAGAGCTCGTTTACCTGATGTAAAGAATCTCAGAAGCTGTGATTGCTTATTTGACCATTTTTTTTTTATTCACTTTCTTCTGACACTCTCTGCCCTCTGCTGTTAATTCTCACTATTTCTTGTCTTTAAAACCATCTCCTGGGAATTATCCCCTTTTATCCTAGTTTTCTGCCCAATTACCACAGGATGCCATAAGAGAGTGTGAAAAAATGGCTAAAGAAATAAATATTTATTTTCTAATGTTTTGTAAATAAGAAGTTTGATTTCAAAGGTCTCATGTTTCCAACTGGTTGAGGGGTGTCTCTGGATTTGGATGAAAATCAGAAAAAGGCAAACTATAACTCCCACTGTGACAGCAGTTCTGTGTTCTAGGTATCTGGACCCTTGGTCTTAGTACTATATCCTTCAGAATCTGTGACCCAGAATAAGCAGTTCATATTGCAAGTCTTCACCTAGGGGTTAAAATGCTGTTATTGCTCTGGACTGTTTTTTGACAGTTGAAGCTCTTAGCTCTGGGTGGCTTTCTGGAACCCTTTTGGCTCCAATGTTTGCAGGCTTTCCAGTCTGGCTCTCCCTTTCTAGTCTCTTATCTGCTTGCTCTGCTCCAAGTATTCACTGCCCTTTGCCTCCCAGCAGTCCCTGCTCCCAGCTATTCTCCTGAACTCTTCTTGGTCATCTTAGCTGTTGCTGGGTATGCCCAGGGCTAGCCATTCCTAATGTTACCTTCTCTTTATACAGCTAGTTATGTCAACTTTACCAGGGATAAAAGACCAAAACTAAACCCAAACCAACAGGATGTGCCTACACTGGAGCCAATTTTGCTGCAGAACACACCACACAAAAGGAAGCCCCTGTCCACTACTGCCTCAGGGTAACTGGAATGCTGTTTAACTAGTTATATGTGTGCATTACTGACATGGGTGCTGTGGCACTCCTCCAAACTAGGCTAACGTCTGCTATAGTGACACCTAGAGTAGCTGAGGATGGAGTTATCTCAAACTATCTGGGAATGACCTCTATGGAGGATCATCTAAGCATCTAAGCATCAACGTTGCCATGGTTCTGGATGGCACTTTGGAAATTCCCAAAACTGAGCAAATTTGGGACTTCCATGGCCACCTTGTCTTCTTTTATATGTTAGCCACTGGAATACAATTTCCCCCTTGGCAGTCAGGAGGATTTCAATACAACCAGATGGGGAAACTATGGAAGAAGGAGTGGCTGATTGATTGACGGCTCTCTGCACTTCTCAGAAAAATGATGTGTGGAAGTTGCAATCACCACTTTACTCAACATAGATCTTCCAAAGTGTTAGAGCATCAATTATGATCTCAACAAAGTCAGGAAGGAAGGCGACAGGAGCAGTTTCTGACCCAACCTTCATCTCTGCTCACCCTGAGGTAATTGCTTGGTTTCAATCAGAGAAAACTACTCTTTCAGCCTCTTCACGGGGGAAGAGACCAATAGTTTTCAAGCAAGAAAATATATTGCTGAAGCTTTGTAGCTTCTGTCATTTCAAAGGATTGATAGAAGAGGTACACAATGAAAATTTAACATGGAATTAACAATTTCAGTAATTTGTTTTATCAGATAGTGTCTAACCTCTCCTCCTGCCAGATAACTTTAAAGAGAGCACGGTTCTCTTGTTCTGTCTCTCAGGCATGACAGTTGCCTTCTCCCAGGGAAGCAGAAAAAGAAATCACTAGTCTCTTCCTCTAATATAAACACTGATTTTTGGTGAGATGCAGGCCTCACCTTTGTGACCCTACTTAATTTTACTTGACTCCCTGTTTCTAAACACAATCACATTTGGTACTAAGGTTCCTGCACATGAATTTGGGTAGGTGTTGGGACAGCTCTCCACAGTTAACAGAATTTCATTTTCTGTGATTCTGGCCCATGGGAAAACCTGAAGAAGGCTGCTATAGTTTCATTTCCAGTGCTGAGATAAAATATTCTGACCAAAGCAACCTAAGGTAGAAAGTTATTTTAGCTCACAATTCTAGCTTAAAGTCCATCACTGAGGCTAGTCAAAGAGGCAGGTACTTGAAGCAGCTAGTAATGTCTTCAAGTCAAGAACAATGAGGCAATGAATAGATGGATGCCAGTGCTCAGCTAGTAGTCTCCTTTTCATACAGTATATGATCCTCTGTCCTAGTAATGGTGCTCCTTGCAATGTATGGATCTTCCCAACTCAACGAATTCACCCAAGGCAATCTCCCCACAGACATGCCTCCAGGGCAATCTACTCTGGATAATTCCTTATGGATTTTTCTCTATCCAACTGATTCTACATTGGTAAGTTAACAATCAAAACTCACATTATAGATTCCCTAGAGCCACCTAGATTTAAGCCAGTTAGGATGACATAGACATAGACTCTACTTGTCTCATAAAATAAAGTAGTCAAGGCTTGTAATAAGTTTCTTTCTCTGGTGTTAATTTAGATTACTTGTGATATTTCAGGTGGCCCTTTAAGATGTAAATTAAATCATTTAATTATAAAATGTAGGACAATTATTATACATTTACTATAGATAGGTATAGCTTGCAGTAGGTTATTTCGTTTTAATACTAGCAAAAGTAATATTAAAGTGAGAGTTATAGATGCCGTGACATAGAACAGTTTGGAAGAAACCCAATAGATACCAAATAATTTGTCCAGTGTTACAATTGTTTTTGTTCCAAGTTTGAACCTTTGGGATGTGAAATATCAGTGCTATGAAAATTTAAAAACCTTGCCATGGTAACAATTACTTTTCCTGGTACAGTGATAAAAATCCTCTGGCAAAAGAAACTTCAGAATGTAAGGGTTTATTTTAACTCACACTTCAAATGTACAGTCCATCATTGTAGAGGAGTCAAGATGGCCGACCTTGAAGCAGCTGTCTGTATTTCATCCTTAGAAAGACAAACTTGGTGGATACTTGGTGCTGAGCTAGCTTCATCCTTTTTGTATAACCCAGATTCAAGCCCAGGAAATGGCACTGTTTCTTCTCTAGATTATTTATGTCTTCTCACCTCAATCCACCCAGCAAGACAATCTCTCACAGACATTCTCAGAGGCTTGCCTAATCTAATTGCTCTCCCACAGATGCACATGGAGGCCTGGCGGCCTGTCTCCTAGGCAAATTGAGTTCCTATCAAGTGGACAATCAATATCAACCATCACAGTGAGCTAACTCTATTTGTGGTTCAGTGCCTTGTATTATAAGAGAACAACTTGTATATTATAAATCAAATGAAGTAGGCCTTCATTTTCAAATGGGAAATTCATAACATATGGTGAAGGCTGCTGGGATCTTAGCCATATCATTTCAGATGTCTTTGTATTTATTCTGAATACTTGGTCCTAATCATAAAATACTGAAGACATATGGACATGACAGCTGGGCTATGATCAATTGAAACTTTAATACTGTTCATTTTAACAATATATATGTTTTAAATAATATTGCTATACTTCAACTCTCATTTTTCATTATTTCTATATCTTTCCAATTCAACAAACTTCCAGAAAAAAATGTGCTGATAACAGTAATAATAAGGAGCTAATTATCTTCCATTCAGTTTAATCTAAGTTGTATGACATAATTTTGGAACAGAGTCTATGTCTGTCTTAGTTAAGGTTACTCTTGCTGTGATGAAATACCATGACCAAAAGCAAGCTGGGGAGAAAAGGGGTTTATTTAGGCCTATACTTCTATAGCACTGCTCATGATTGAAGGAAGCCAGAATAGGAAAATAGAAACTCAAACAGAGCAGGAACCTAGAGACCAGAGTGATAGATGTGTTACAGATGAGTGCTGCTTAATGGATTGCTTCTCATGCTTTATCAGTCTGCTTTTTTATGGAACCAAGGACCACCAGCCCAGAGATGGCACCACTGACAATTGTCCCCTATCACTCACTAATTAAGAAAAATGCCACATAGCCAGATTTTATGGAGGTGTTTTTTTTCAATTGAAGCTTCTTCTCTCAGATAACGTTTAACTTGTGTCAAGTTGGCATGAAAATATTTAGCATAATACCCTATATAAACTTTTATATATATATATATATATATATATACATATATATATATACTGTGTATATATATGTGTGTGTGTGCATGTATATTATATGTAAATTATACACACACATACATAATTCTGAGTAATTGGCTAATGAAACACTTTTGTTTGTCTTGTTACATGGTGAACATTGTACTTCTGACATTCATTTCAAGTTCTAATCCTTATTTCAGAATGTGATGTGACCTTATTTGGGAATAAGTTAGCTCAGATATAAAGTGATTAAATTATGAAATTGAGATTAAGATTACACTGTAGGAAATGTTTCTAGTTCAGTATAATTGGTATCTTTATAAAAAAGAGAAATTTAGATACACATACAGAGGGAAAGAGGGATGGAAATGGAAGGATGAATCCAGAGATCATGGTAATAAATATCATTCTTTTTTTCTTTATTAGATGTTTTCTTTATTTACATGTAAATTTCTCCTTTCCCAGTTTCCCCTCCAAAAAACAAACAAATAAACAAACAAACATAAACAACAAGAACAAGCCCCTGTTGCCTCTCCCCTCCCCATGCCTGCCACCCCACCCTCTCCCACTTATTGACCCTGGCATTCCCCTACACTGGGGCACAAAACCTTCACAAGGCTAAGGTCCTCTCCTCCTATTGATGATCCAATTTGCAATCCTCTACTATACACATGCTGCCAAAACATTCAGTCCCACCATGTATAGTCCTTGGTTGGTGGTTGGGTCCCTGGGAGCTCTGAGAGTACTAGTTAGTTCATATTGTTATTAAAGCCAGTACAGTGAATCATCAGAAGGTAGGTGGGAGAAGTATGCTCTGATCATATCCTCAGAAGCAACCAACCATGATGCTAACTTTATTTAATTTATTTCAAGAAAGAAGCTCATTTTGTTCTCCAAATTGGTCTCAAATTCTAAGGCTCAGTTTATCCTGTGACCTCTGCCTGTCCAGTGCTAGGACTGATGGGAGGTGGAAGATACCATGCTCAGTCCACATGCTGTTTGGAACATGCTCTTGAACTATGAGACAGTAGATTTCCACTGTTGTGCAACCTGGCTTGTGGTACCTAGTCCTAGCACAATTCTAATTCTAATGCAACTGTTTATGCTCAAGGTAACCTGGAATAGTGGGGAAATGCATAAGCATCAAGTGTGTATCTTGACTTCCCTACTGCTAGCTCTGTAATGGAGGTCATGCTATTTGAACTTGCCACATTCAGGTTATAGTAAACTCTAGTATAGTAACTACAAACCTCAGCCTCCAGGAATGAGCATTATTTTGGGTTCTTATTCCCTGTCCCTCAAGTGTCTTTGGAAGTGCTGACCTATTTAATAGCTGCCCTACAGTGAGATCTAGTCTAGCAGAAGAGATGCTATTTGGAACACAGGTACTAGCTGTGGAAGGAGAAGAGGCTATGTTGATTCTGCGATTATACACTCTGCCTCAAATCATATCACTACTCAGAAACAATAGCATTGGGGAAGGAGTCAGAAGGCCAGGCATCTTTAAATAGCCCCAGCAACCATCTTTCAGATGATACATTAATAAACAGAAATTGATTAATCAAATCCTCACTCAACAATGTTTATTAAATTCCTAGCATGGGCCAGGCACTCTCACAGATCTAAGTGCCAAATAGTACTATATAAACCAAAGCTCATGTCACCAGAAAATTTTCAGTGTATCGGAGGATTGAGAAAAATTAAGAATCACATAAATGCACAATATGATGGGAGAAACTCATAAGTATTGTGAAGAAAAAGTAAAGGAAAACCACAGGCCCCAGAAGGAAGAGGCAGAGTGTATATTCTAGGCAAAAATACCTCACAAATGCTTTCATTTCCCCTCTACCCTAGACAACATCAACATTAGTGTGAATGAAAAGAGACTCACAGTGACGATTTCAACAATTTGACTATGAAACACAGGGGGAAAAAGATTAAAGTGCCTAATTGTGAAAGGGATATAGTGTTAACTAACACAGACCTATATTTCTGCTATCAGTGCCCCCACCCAGGATGTGATTTGTTGCTACATTTCATGAGCCACTAAAATACTCATAACCTTCACTCAGTAATTTCATTCCTGTGAATTGGTCTCCAAAAGTAATATAATTTAATAATCACAGATATAATAGTTGCAGTGTTATTTATGATAGCAGAAATGATCTAAATATATGGCAATGGGGGAGTGGTTAAATAGATTATGGCTTACCAATTATACAGAATACTATGTAGACATTAAATTATAATTATGTACATTATGTAGCAATGTGAAAAAATGTTTATGATATAATTTAAGTTTTAAAATATGCAAATTATGCCCTGTGATTACTATTATGTAAAAATCATATATGTAAATTTGTAAGATTAAAAAGAATGTATAAAAGTAAAATGTAGAGTGTGCAAATTTGTAGTGATTAAAACATACATTTTAATGATTTCTTTACCTCTAGCAAATGTACTTCTATAGTATTACTTCTGTAATTTACTAAGAGTGTCATGGAAAATAAGAGTCTTCATCCAACATATTTTATCTTAATTGAAATCCTAATTTGTGCATGACCTAATCTAACTGACTTTATTCTATAGTAGTTTATGTCCTCTCCCAATCCACCTATTTAATATTTAATATCCACATTAAAATTACTAAACAAGGATTTCTGTCTTAAACAAATATATTAATATTGAATTTAGGTACTGATATATTCATCCTTAACAATATTTTTGAAAATATCACTTGAAGATGATTATGAAAGTGCAGAAATGTAGCGACAATTCCTAATAGCTTATAGTCATTATTTCTTTTCTCTATGTAAATATTTTATGCCTCTCCAAAGAGTATTAATGAAAGCTATAATAAAATAAAATAATATCATTTGCTTTTTTTTCAACATAATGTTTTTATTGATGTTTTGGTGGAATTTCCCATTATGTACCTCATTACACTCATTTCCCAGTCCTTTCATGTCTGCCCCAATCTTTGTGATCTTCACTCATATACATGTGTGTGTAATTAAATATATTTATATATATATATTAAAAATAAGTCCAGTTTATGTTATCTACATACTCACTGTCAGTGGCTTGCCCCTTAAGTACAACTGAGTCTCCGTCCTGAACCCCTGCCGGAAGCCTTCATTGTGAAGACCTAACTTTAGCAACCTTATCACACTTTTAAAGAGTTATCTTTGCCAAGCAGTGGTGGCGCATGTCTTTAATCCCAGCACTTGGGAGGCAGAGGCAGGTGAATTTCTGAGTTCACAGCCAGCCTGGTCTACAGAGTTCCAGGACAACTAGAGCTACACAGAGAAACTCTATCTCTAAAAACCAAAGACAAACAAAAATGAAAACAAACAAACAAAAAGTTATTTCAATGACTTCCCGTTTAGGCTGCTACATTTCTAGGAAGATGGAGGTTGGGGTAACGGTAGTAGATATCCCAGAAGCCATCCATGTCCTTATTTCTCAACTGTGCATCTACAATCATCAATATCACTGCAAAGGTAGATTTCTTGCTCTTTATAGTCAGGAGGAGCACAAATCATGGGCTTCCATATGGTTTCTAATAACCCCTCAGGACATCCAATCACAGACATGGCCATAGCCTCAGGTGTTGGTGCAGGTCACTCATATCCATATGGACCTTGGCAGCAGCATAGCCAACAGACATCAACATGGCTTTAGGCTGTGGCATACACTATTGGCATCTACATGACCTTCAGTGGTAATGCAGTCCACAAACATCGACACAGATCCCTGGATGAAGTAGGACTTTAGACCCAGATATGGCTCCCAACAGCATAGACCAGGGTATTAACATGGCCTCAGGAGGGCAGCACCGGCCACTCACATCAGTCTGATACTCCATGTTATCTTTTTTCCCATTCTGCCTCTCTCTTCATAGCATGTACTGGTTTGTTTTTATTTCTACCTTACCTATCTTTCCATCACATATTTGTTCATCATAGTGGCTTCCACTGGTGGGAGGCCTCTCATCTTACTGTTTAAAAATAAAACTTTTATTGATTCGTTGTGAATTTCTCATTATGTGCCACAATTTGCTCATCCCTCATCCCTTTATATGCACGCTCTGCTTTTGTAACCTGCCCCACAAAAGAAAATAAAAGATAAAATTAAAAAAATATTTCTCATCATGGAAGCTGTAGTATGTCAATGTGTGTCACACAGTATATCCTTTGCTCCACACATCTTTACTTGCAAATGTTCATTGCAACGAGTCATTCGTCTAATTCAAAGTCTCTGGATTTTGCTACATCATCAATATTGGATCCTCATTGGGACTCCTTTAAGATATCCTTTTGTTGTTCTGTGTCTTAGAGATCCCTACACCTTTGGATTAGCAGGACCAGGTTCTTAATGTGCTCCAGCAATTCATAGATGGGGTAGATATTGGGGTAGGCCAATTTAAAGCCTTGGATCTGAGCCAGAGTAGTAGCTGAAAGTATACTGTTCTAGTTTCTTTGGTCAGTTGCCTGGCTCTATGTCTCTCATTTCTTCATTGTCTCAGCCACTAACTTTAGCTACAAACATGGCCAGGATCCTTTGGTGACTCTGTGTTCCACTTTAGTTTATTACCTATTTACTCTTATTTAATACATCCCTCCTTAGTCATGCCAAGTGACATACAACCCAGGCATTCCTTCACTCCAGATACTCCGATTAATATACTCCGAGCTAACTAGTGGCTAGGGAAAAAATGGCATATAGCCACTACACCCCAATTATACGATGGCAAACCAATGCCTACATGTTGTTTTTTATACTATTCAGTAATAGCATCTACTTTTTTAGCTATGAACTCCTGGAGAAGCAGTTAACTCTAATGTGGAGGTAGAAAATACCCAGACAGTAAGAAGTGACAAACACACTTAGATAAAGGAAATGCTACCTTTTCTTTCCCATTGATGGGCTTCTTTTTTGGAGGTTCCCAGAACACAGAAAAAATTAACAAAAAGAAGCATACAAGTTGAGTATTGTGTGACATGCTAGCTATTAAAAAAAGAAAATTCAATGATTTTATCATTAGGATTAAAGGAGATTGTTGAGTTTTAGAGCAACACAGTTATACAGAGGAATATGATCTTATGGTAAGAAGCTAAGGGGAACCTACCGAGGGCTATTTGCTGAGTGTCCTCTTAGAGTCTTCATGGGTTTGAAGATGATGGTGGTTCTTTTCTCTGATTAAGAAGAGCCTCTGAATGAGGGGCTAATACATGTTTCAGGGGGAAGGTGAAAGAGTAGGGAAGTAGTCTTTTTGCTCTTACTGTTTGCTTAAGTGACAAGGTCATGTTCGCAGAAGTATGGAAGTATAACAGAGTGACCAAGGGCCCAGCCAAAATATCAACAAATTGAAGATGAAAGTAAATAATGTGGTATTGTAATGCAATTCCAATGTAAAATAAATGCTAAAGATCACACACTGACAGAAATAAATGATAAATAAGTAAAAATACAGGGGGAAACAGACAAATTGTACAGCTAAATTGTGAGTAATTTAGGCAGCATGAAGACCAGGCTGTCCCTGCTCTAAGTCACTCTATATTACGTAAAACAGTGGCTTCAGGCTGTGCCTGCCATATCTTCAGAAGTTCCATATAACAAGCTCCATTTGATTCAGTTTTTAATGCAAATACAGAGACAGGTTTACTGTTTCTCATTGTGCATGCAAACACCATGATCTGGGAAACATAGGCTGGTAGTTAACTTATTCCTAAAAGTACAAACGGCCCTATGCGCCTATGTACTAATCAAAGTAAATTGGGGCAGTTTAAGCATATAAGTATATTTGAAACATGTCTGGGACACCACAAATGAAAATATATCAAACACACCAGACCTAAAGGCTGTAAAACCTTCTCTTGGATCTCATAAGATGACCAACTATAGTGTTCTGATGGGGAAAACAACCCACCAGTCATCCGATGAAGATTCAGTGTGTCCACCAAGAGATGGAAAGGCAGAGAGTTCCTGACTGCCACAGGGCCTTAAGCTCAGTTCAAGCCCCACTGCTAACACTGCCTGCTATAAATCAGGAACTCTTCCTTCACTTTGCCTCTAGAGTCTCCATGGTCCTGTACTTCATGTGTAGAGCTCAACTCAGACCCTGAGTCTTGACTCAAACTTTTGACTCTGGAACTTGAGTCAAGATATCATCTCTAACAACTCTTCAACAGGATTTGCTATTCCCCTGTACACATAGACTCTTGTTGCAACTCTCAGTTTTGAGCTTCTGATATTGTAGAGTTCAGTAATGCCTCAGAATACTATGTCATAGAGCTCTCTTTCTATATGCCTCTTTAATATATTATATATTAATATAATACATATATTATAGAGCTCTCTATGTACATTGATATATACATACATAGATATACATACATACATATATATATATATATATATATATATATATATATATATATACACATAGAGATAGGTGTGCTACATGATGTATACTGGGTGTTATGAAAGTGAATAATAATTACTAAGATTGGAATAAGAGAGTCTGTATTTGTCAGTAGCTAAATATAAATGATAATTGAAGCCATTTGGCAATAATTGCCATCAATGAAACCAATGTTGCCTGTCAAATACCTGTTATGTTTCTGACCAAATAGGCTCATGATTAGCAATTACTCTAACTAGAAATGTTGGGGCATCACTTCGTGCTGCTTAAGTGTGACCTTCACATATAACATATCACATGGTGATCAAAAGGAATATTACTATTCGTAAATTGTGTTTATAGGATGCCAGCCACTATATATGTATTGAAAAAGTACTTTAGCAATGTCTTCGATAGTCTATTATCTTATATCCAGGCTACTCATGAGAAAAAAATATATCAAGCAGAAATCTACTGAGGCATTTTACAAAATTTCATCTAACTAGAGTTGGTTAACAAAGTCATGAAGAGTATCCCAAACAAGGACAGTTTAGAAAACAATCATAGCACAGAAAAGTCTAAGGAGATGAAATGGTAACTGAAAGTGTGTCCTGGGTGGCGTCCTGGAACAGAACAAGGACATGAGGCATAAAGAAAGGCATCAACATTAAATGTGGACTTTAGTAAATAACACAGTATCATCATCATCCAGTTTTTGAACTGTTGAAGATGCAGTACGCTAATGCAGATTTCTCATAGTAGAGAACCTGAGTGTAATTTAAGGAGATTCTTGAGATTGTGTTTAAAATACATGTGTGTATACATGTATACATATATACATATGTACATATATATTTGCAACAGAGCCTCACTGTAGTTCAAGTTGGCTTTTAGCAATCCTCCTGCCTTATATTTTCCAATTCTGGGATTACAAGCATGAGTTACTGTATCTAGCATATATTTGCAAGATTTTTAAAAAATATATAAAATGGTGATAAGATAAATTGGCTTCAGGGAAATGCCAATTTCCCTAATGATCTGGAGAATATCATCCTGAGTGAGGTAACTCAATCACAAAAGAACACACATGTTGTGCACTCTCTGATAAGTGAATATTAGCCTAGGAGATCAGAATACACAAAGTACAATCCACAAACCACAAGAAACTCAAGAAGAAGAAAGACCAAAATGTGGACACTTCATTCCTTCTTAAAAGGGGGAACAAAATACCCATGGAAGGAATGGCAGAGACTAACTATGGAGCAGAGACTGAAGGAAGGACAATCCAGCCTGATATAGCTGTCTCCCAAGAGGCTCTGACAGTACTTGACTAATACAGAAGTAGAGGCTCACAGCCATCCATTGAATTGAGTACAGGGTCCCCAAATGAAGGAGCTAGAGAAAGGACCCAAGGAACTGAAGAGTTTGCAGCCCCTTAGCATGAACAACAATATGAACTAACTAGTACCCTCAGAGCTCCCAGGGACTAAACCACCAACCAAGGCGTACACATGGTGGGACTGATTGCTCCAGCAGCATGTATATAGCAGAGGATGGCCAAATTGGTCATCAATGGGAGGAAAGGCCCTTGGCCCTATGAAGATTCTGTGCCCCAGTGTAGGGGAATGCCAGGGTCAATAAGCAGGAGAGGGTAAGGTGGCAAGCGGGGGTGGGGTGGGGTGGGGGGAACAGGGGTTTGTTCTTTTTGGTTTTTGTTTTTTGTTATGGAGGGGAAACTGGAAAATATGACATGTAAATAAAGAAAATATCTAATAAAAGAAAAAATATTTTATGAATTTTTTTGGAGACTGGTCAATGCATCTTCTTTACTGAAAACCTACATATCACAGTCGGAAGATTGCTATGATTCCCTATTTCTATTCTTGAGACTATAACTTCTTATATTATCTGTTATCAATTACCCCTTTTTAAAATAATATTTATTCCTTGATAGTTCACACATACATACACTGTATTTTAGTCTTATTTATCTATACTTTCCACTCTTCTTATTACTTTTAGTAGCCTATTTTGTCCAGTTAATGCTATGAAAATATGCCTGAGTTGTACAGTATTCACTGGAACATCATCAACATATGAGAGACCATAATCCTAAGCTCTCCATTTCCTGACCTCAGCTAAGGGTAAAGACTCATGTGGCCCTCCATTATCCATTATAGAATGTTGACTTGCTTGATCTTGTTCAGGTCTTGTGCAGGCAATCACAGAAAGCTTTGCACTCCTGAGTGCAAAGATTCAAGTCATGATTATAAGGCATTATTTTGTTCCAGTCCTTCCAGATCTCTGGCTCTTAAGCTTTCTGCCTCTTCGGAAGTGTTTATTGCATTCTTGGTGGAGGGAGTGTATTATCAGACATTCTTATAGGTGGCTTAGACTCACGTAGTTTTAGGGCCTTTATGAGATATAAACCCCATACCTCTTTAAAGGAGGAATGTTGATTGGGTTGGCTGCAAATGAGACAGATTTGTCTATGAGATGAGAATAGGGGCAATTCTCAACCACTTCTCTAGATAGAAATCAAATCTAGTAGCTTGTAATATAATACTCCAACAACTTGGAAATGGAAACAAAAGTTATTCTAGCTTGCTCATGTACCTCAGAAGGGTTCACAATGGAGAAGCATGGATTTAAGAGGCACAGAACAAGGCATAGGGTTTTAACAGATCCAACTATGTACTCAACATTGAGTTCATCTGCCAACAGAGATTTCTGAGGGAGGGAGAGTAGTAATTAGTCTTCCCCAGGGACAAGGCCCCTGATACATTATCTAATCCTAAATGGCAGCAAAACACTAAATGTGTTCAGCAGGTTATATTTACATAAACCTATATATGAAATATTAATAATTAAATAAGAACTCATGAATTTCAAAGGGTGGGGACATGCAGAAGTAGTTGGAGAGGAAGTGGGTGACCTGAATTAGAATGTTATAAATACAAACAATACTTAGGATAGCTAATCTTGGTTGTCAGTTTCACTAGTTCTGGAGTCAATCAAACCCCTTAGTATTGTCAAAAGCGTGCACGGATTTTCTTAATCAGATTATTTGAAGAGGGAAGACCCACCCTAAGTCTGAGCTACACCTTACAGTGACAACCCACATAAAAGTCTATGGAAGGAGGAAGCTTTTGTACTTTGCCTGCTTGGTTCTAGTTGTATAGGCAAATTTATCTGCCTTGTTGATGTGGCTAGTATTACTCCAACTTCTTCAGGGTTCTAATGTAGAAGGAAAACCAGTAACTCTCCAGGAATCTTCTCAAACTCCAGCATCACCTTGGGACTGTAGAGATAACCAAGCCTATTAACTGCTGGATTCTCAGCCTTTCTCTTGCTAGACAACAATTTTGTGGCTACCTAGGCTATATATTCTATAAGTCACTCTAATAAATATCCTTTTAATATCAGTTCTTTTACTTTAGAGAAACATGACTCACACAGTGCTCATGTATGAGATTCTCAAAAAATAAAATTAAAAGGAAAAAGCAAAGAACTCTTTGTGATGGTTTCTACATACTCATCCCAGAGAGTGGCACCGGAAGTTGTGGCCCTGTTGGAGTAGGTGTGAGCTTGTGGGAATGGGTGGATCACTATGAGCGTGACCTTGAAAACTACCATCCTAGCTGCCTGGAAGCCAGTCTTCTCCTACAAGCCTTCAGATGAAGTTGTGGAACTCTCAGCTCCTCCTGAATCATGCCTATCTGGATGTTGCCATGCTCCCACCTTGATGAAAATGGACTTAACCTCTGAACCTGTAAGCAAGCTCCAATTAAATGTTGTTCTTTATAAGACTTGCCTTGGGCATGGTGTCTGTTCACAGCAGTAAAACCCTGAATAATGCACCCTTAATAAGTAGACTATGCTCCAGTGGAAGGCCATATATCTAAGAATATGTGGGCCACATATTCTTGTGGATCTGATCCATTTCTTTAAAACTAGTAGAGGAGATAGTTCCTGTACATAACCTAGGCACCTAAAAAATGTGGCCTATTCCATTAGTAGAAGAAAAATCACAGGGGGAAAAATGAAAAACAATAACAACAACAAAAAGACCATTCAACATGCACAGCTTTCCAAGAAGCTGGTGAAATATGCTGAACGCTGAAATGATTTGAACAGTAACACAATAGTGAGACTGCCTAAGTGACCTTTACTTTCTGTGGGCATGAAGTAGTGAAGTAGCAATGTCCCAGCTAGATGGCACTGTGTTTTAAGCAAATATTTTTAAAGCCTTACTATAGTAAGACTTCTTGGAAATTTGATGCACAGAACCTGGCCTCCAAAGAATAAGAACCAAATACTGATGCTAGAAAACAAATGAAGCCTGATAGGCATGTTTGCTAAATCTCACAAATTGAAATACAAGTGCCCATTTTCAGCTTTGAATTAGGGACATATAATGAATAGCTTTTTAAAAAATGTACCAAATAGTTCATGGCTTGGTTCTAACAAAAAGATTCACCACTTTCCTGCAATTTAAAGGTAAATGGCCATCCCACTTTTGGCTATCACCCTTCTATAGACCTCCAGCACACCTCTGACAGGATATCTTCCAGTCCCTTTTCCTAGTCAGACCCTATATCCCTTTTCCTTGCCCTCCAATTGCCAAGTTTCTGTGGTAACTGCTGCCACATACAGGAGAATCCCCTGAGGCACAAGCACGGCTTTATTGATCAAGCTGGCATCCTTCAGACATCTATTTTCCCACAGTTATCTTGGCTCCAGATGAGCACCGTCACTCTGGGTTCCAGGAATTATAGAAACTGGTGGAAAGATTGACACCTCCACCGTGGACTATCTCCTCCACTCAGGTTTGAATTCTTTTCTCTGAATATTTCTGACTAACCCCATTGTGTTGTCACTAAGGCCAAAGTGCTAGACCCTGTCTTTTTAACACTACAGAGTAAGAATCTTTAGAACAGTTGCATGAATACCTTCTCATACACATGCCAGAGAACATATGCTTGTGTTCTAGTACCCGAAATGGGTTTTACGTACAAGACCAAAAGTGAAACCAAGACTAATTGTAAAATCCAAGTCTTGTGAGTGACTGAAAGTATTTGGTAAGATTTTTATAAACACAGCCATAGGCACATCTTACAGCTTTGTTAAAGGCTGGAGAATCTAGGGTAAATACAATAGCGACTTTAACTGTTCATTTCTACCTCACCTGTGCTACAGCACAGGGGTCAGCAAACATCTAACCTACAGTACCAGTGTGAACTAGATTTCAACGGCACTTAGAGGTGGACCTTCTTGGCAATCCTCCACTTTCCTAGGAAGAACAGATGTGTGAAGTGGGCTATTGTTCTTCCCGTGAATTATTCTCTCCCAGGAAGATCCACAGTTGCTCAGTAGTGACTCTTCTGGGCAATATTTGTCACTTAATAATAACTAGTGTTTATGCTATCTAATGGGAAATATGCTATTTTCTTTTTCCTTGTTATAG
>JADRCD010227745.1:23698-36736 GCA_019843815.1 Montemys delectorum
AATGAAAACCAGAAAAAATGCAGTAGGTCATTCTACTTGACTTTTCCTTCACATCTGTCATATGTTTGCCCATGTCTAATTAAATAGAAACACTGATTTTAACAGTCTATTACTCCTAGTTTTACTTTAAAAGACAGATTTAATCCAACAAATTTTTTCGGGAGATCTACACTTATGCAATTCAGGTGTGGGAGTTATATTCTTATCACTTTCTCCTTCTCCTTAGTGAGAACAGCCCAAATATACACATTTAAAATTGATCGCCATTACTGTGACTGAGCACCAGGAGCCAGGGATGCACCGAACGCCATGCCCACCATTTATTATTCACATATTTATTTTTCTAATCTCTCTGTACTAGAAAATAAACTCTAAGAAAAGAAGGACTCAGCCTCATTTTCTGCTGACAGACACTGAGTACTTAATTAATAATGTTGGATAGAGGAATAGACAGTGACCCCCTTACTGCCTTTGATATTAAATGTGCTAGCTGAGTTTCGCTGACTGCCGTATCTTACGAATCTCTATCTCTTCTTTAGCTAAGGCACTCCTCTTATTTGCTTGGGACTCCTTGTATCCACTTCCTGAATTATTCGGAATGTTTTGAACCTCCAACCTCTTTCCTGATAAAGCACTTTTCATATGAACATCACAATTATTCGTCAGGGTGAGATGCTGCAGAAGATATCAACCCTAGCTTTGCCATTATCCATATCATTTATTCTCCAGAACTCAGAAGAAATAAAATTTTTGTGTTAAGAGGTGCAGTTGGTGCTGCTGTAGTTATAGCTGGCCGGGTACTTTCATACGTATAAAGCAAAGCATAGGGTCATACACTTTGTCTTATCCATTAAAATCTCCATTGTTTCCTTGTTACCCAACAGATGAAACCAAATGGCTCAATAATACAGAGCCTCTCAAAGTGGCCTCCCTAATTTCCTCTTAGCTTTTTTCCCTTTTCTTCTATATTCTATATTCAGGTCATATAAAAGTTCTCACATATAAAAGTTCTAACATACCAGAACTTTCCCTAAAATTGATTCCTAGTATGTACCACTCCATCTGTAAAAAAAAAAAAATATTTCTCTTTACATCACTGAAGAAATTATAAAGATTCTTCTCACACCAAGTCCAATGAGCCCGTTTGTGACACCTTTCCTATATCCCCTTAATGAAATTGATTCTGTCTCCTGTGTTTGATTATAATGCTCCCATATCACATTTCTTATATATGTAAGCTTAGTGCCTCCCACTGGTCTATCAACTCCCTTAGGAAAGGGAATATACCCTATCTATCAATGCATCTCTGTAGCTTAACACCTCCATGAAGCAGAATTTGTTGAATGAAAAAAAAAAAAAAAGAATTAGCTAAGTCAAACACGCTTGAGAGACTACAGCTATTTCCCCATTTGTCGTCCCACTTTCTCAAAGGAAATCAAAATTGTGAGTATTGATTTTAAGGAAAGAGAGACTGGAGAAAAGGTTGAAAATAGAATGTACTTCAAAACTGATATGCATAGGGACTCCTCTGGCCTTTTCATTACATTCCTCCTCTCTCCAACCTATCATTCTTTAAATGGGGGCGAGGATAGGTTAGCAGTCCGGTTGCATGAAAGCGGGCCAAATGTAGGTAGCCTGCACTGCGGCTTCATAGGTCCTCATGGAAAAAGCAAATCAAAGAATATTAGAGTTTGAAAGAAGTGTCAGCACTAATCTACACCAAACTGTTCGCTTGCCTGTTAGGAAAGTCATACATTAAATAAGCTTGACTTGCCTGCAACCGCACAGTTAATAAGTAGCAGAATCTTAATTCAAGTTTCCTAAATAAATACAGGCCAGTGCTCCTTTAGCCAACCATAGTTCTCTTTGACATTTTTGTTATTTCCCAGACTTAAAAGACATTCTCATTCTTTCTATCATCATTTTTCTTTCTATGTTCTGTTTTTGAATAGTCTATACATGCCTAAATGCAATTGTCTGATATATCACAGACTCAGAGCATTTATGGGAAGGCAGAGGGACATAAGAAGATATTAAAAATAGAGTGTGCATCTATAAAATTTTGCTGGATTTAAAATATGAGGAGCACAATAGTATTGCCTGTACCTAACGGGAGCCTACAACACCTAAATGCATGTGATTTAAAACCTCTATACCTTCCTTGCAGAACAATCTTATTTTCATTGTTATGTTTTAATGTGAATGACTATAGCAGGCAAATGCCAGTATTCACAGCCCTAGTCCTAGTTTGTCTGAGAAAATTATGCCAAGCGTGCAGTGCCATCTGGTCCTGTAGCGATGCCATCCCTTCATTTCTCAGCTCTGTGATAAACAACCCGACTGCACGTCATTCTCTGAGCTTCACAAGCACCTTGGGGCAAGAGAGGAGGGGATGTGTCCCCCCTCCCATGCCACATCTAAAACGATGCATATGGCTGGGCGGGCATGAGAAAGACCGTTCTTGAACATTTGGGCCAGTGATGAATGGGAAGGCAGCTCAAAACACTCAAAACATCCACAGGACAGAAGTATTTTTCTCATAATTTGTAAAGATCCTGGTAGGAGTGATTGTTGGGGAGAAAAGACACGAGACAGAGATGGGGATGATGAGCCTCATCTTGACTGATCCTGGTCAGCTCCCATTAGCAAAGGCTCAAAAGTTGGGCACATGATTAGAAACCAAGTGGTAGAGTTGCAGAGAACAGCATGGTGTTAATAATTTATGCAGGGCTATGGCCCATTTTCAGTGGGATATAAAAGTGAGGTCATGAGACTCTGGTATTGATGAGAACATAAGGAAGTTGAGTGAATGCTATGTCTGAGAGTAACTATTGCCTAACATTTAAGTTGCTTCTCTTTATGTCCCCTCTTTGCATTGAACTTGCTGCTTTTCAAACTGCCTGGCCCTTTTTCAGTGTTTATCTGTTACACAGTGGCTAAGGCTTTTAATAAAATAATGGTTATATAGCATCCATTTCATCACCTGAGACATTAATAAATAATTTACTAATATATATATATATATCCCATTATAATTTTATACAATTATATATTATATAATATGTTGTAATAATATAAAAAAATTGAAAAATGTTAATATATCAAGAAACAAGTTACTGATATGACAGTGGAAATCTTACAAACGGGACAATGAAAGATACATTAAGATGTCTAGAGATATTTTGAGAAAATTGTAGAAGCCAAATAGATGATGGACTAAAACTGAACTTGTTTGAATATTAGGATAAGTTTTTGTTCATCCTCTGGGAGAAGAGTTTCTATGAGCAGAAACAAAAGGGAAATAACAGAGCCAAAGTTGGCTTGGGAAGGAGAGACCCTAATTTAGTTTTTACTAATAAAACTCAACCTCTTTAAAGTATGTATAACTTTTATGCTAAACCCAAATTATAGTTAAAAAAGCAAACAAACAAAAAACAAAACAAAACAAAACAAAACCTGCTATAGGAACTCTTTGTGAGTTCATTGATGCACATAAGGGTGTTGAATGGAACATATTCCCTCTCTTGGGTTGTCATGGGACATTCTCAGCTCCTAGTGGCCTACTGCAGAATGTACATTTGAGCCCACATGGGCCAACAGAAACATCTCAGGACAATAAGAGATACTAGTCACCTTGAGGGCTTGTGTAATGGCTATTCCTCATTGTCAACTTGACTATATTCAGAATGAACTACAATCCAGAATTGGAGGGAACTCCTGTGATTCAGGTCTTGAGGCTGGAAGACACAAATTTCTGACCTAGATCTTGGCATGGAGATCTTGAGGCATAGTTTAGGCACAGATAAGGTAGTACGAGCCTTTAATCCAGGAGACTAAGGCAAGGAGATGTCTGAATTCAAGGTCAGTCTGGGACAAAGCAAGTCCCAGATCCAGGCATGGTGGTACATACCTTAAATCTGGGTCACACCTTCTGCTGGAGGCCTACTTGAGGATATTGGAAGAAAGAAGATTCACTCTTCTTTGACTGCTTGCACTTACTTGCCAGCACATTTGTTAGAACCCACTTCTACAGAAAACCAGGTAAAACAACTAGCCTTGTGGGACTGAGCAACTTCTAGATCCTTGGACTTCCCATCCTCAGCTGCCCATTGTTGGGTTAGTTGGACTACAGACTGTAAGTCATCACAATAAAGTCCCTCAATGTAGAGAGACATTCCACAAGTTCTGTGACTCTAAAGAACCCTTAAGATAGCATATTTTCAAGTAATGATTTGATCATCTGGTTAGTGTTAGTTACCAAATTCTGTACCTGGTCATATATTATATGTTCTAGAAACAAAGAAAAAGATGATAGATGTCCTTCCTTCAGAGGTTCAAATATGAAATGGAATGCTTTTCATAAATCCACCATGTCACATGGAACAGCAAAGGAAGGTCTTCCTTTAGTGGACACCAACCTATGGCTTCAGAAAGAAAGTAAGATATTAGGTATCATAGGCCAGAAGGATGGGTTGGGTGTCAATTGCTAAGAAATGACAAGGGAACATTGCAAGCAGCACAATATTTGGACAATTATGGGGCAGAACAAACCTCTGAGTCCATGCACTCCATTTTCTAAACATCACTTTGACTTACTTGGGCAAAAGTGACATAACTGAATTCTACATACTGTCCATTCTCCCTTTTCTGCATACCAACCCCTGTAGGCCTCCACCTTTGCTCTGACCTCTACTAAGGTTCCTTGAACAAGAAGCAAGACCAAAGATGCCTGTGTAAGTGTAAAAAGAACTGAACACCCACATGTCATTGTCGTCTTATTTGTTCTTCAGACTGTTATGTAATAAACTTGATAAACTGGATAATACCCCACAATTTCAGGAACAACTACTGACTTGTGCTCATGTGTCCAGCATTCTTTTACACTGACATCTTCATGAGTAGAAACATTTTCTACCTAATTCTGGAAGTATGTAGTCCTTTGAAACTAAAAGATCTCTTCATGATCAGGCTTCTGGGTACTGTATACCTAGCAGATTTCACTCAGTAAAACAATCAGTAATTGATGTTTTTGGATTGTATTTAAGGAGTGTTGTGGAAAAGTATGAACTATAACATGGGCATATTGTTTATCTTATAGACAACACCAGTATCATTAGACTTTCAATGGCGTTTGCCACTAGAATGATTATTTATGACAATAATTTATATTAATGTGAATGGTGTGTGTGTGTGTGTGTGTGTGTGTGTGTGTAATTCTCTCATGACACTAAGACTAGCGATTGCTATGAATGCCAACTTATAAACAAGGGACCTATCATCCAGAGAAATAAGTGACCTACGGAGGGTAACTCAGCAGTTTAGTGGCAGTGTATAGAAAACACCTAGATGGCCTTCTAAGTTCCATGCCTTTTATTGCTAAAGAATACTCAGTTGTATAATATGGGATCAGATTCAATAATGTGAATAACAGTGTGCTAGGCAACAAACCCATGGGGGAAACTCTTTCAACGTCACCTCTCAGCAGCCTGAGATACTATGTCAAACTCAGGGTTCCAAACATTTTATGTGGCTTTTTGTATGCACTAAAAAGAACTCTAACACTGACTATGCATTTGATTACACTTCTCTTTTCAGATGTTTGTACCCTGTGCCCTGATGAACATTCACTTTAAATTCATCCCTCTATGTAAATTACCTAAGATCCCATAATCTCTGTGTAGAAATTAAGTATAAATGTATTGTCAGGAGGAAAGAACAACTATTTTTCAACTGCTCTCAAAGAAGGAAAGAAAAGTAGTTGGTGCTCTGTGGAAAACCAAAACAAGAGAAAAATTAGAATAGGTGGGAGAAAATGTTCAAAGAATGACAAGCTGATTTGTTTGTCTCTTGGCTGGAAATCCACCGAAAGGACCGAAGCTGAATGGCATGTGTCTTCATGTTACCATTGGTTCAGTCCCTCCCTTATCCAGACATACTGACCCTTTACTACCACCTGATGCTTCAAGAAACAGTTTTCCATTTTACAAAACATGTTCCTGTTGTTTTCAAAAGATTACCTGAAACAATAAATGATTGGAATATATTATTGTTAATTTAAGATAGATACATCTGACTTGAACATCAGTTTAACTCATGATTTCTCTCTGATGAAATCCTCATCCAAATTTCATAACTTCTGGCATCTGAATTGCAAATTCATCTAGAAAGATTAGTTCTGATAGTTTGAGGTGGCCACAGTTAACACAAAGAGAGAGAGCACGTGTCAATATCAAGCAAATATCTATAACAAAACTTGGTCCTGAGGTCAAAGGCACCTCGCTAAAATTTGATTACTTTCTCTGTGAGGTTAGTTAAACCAAAAGCAGCAGGTAGATTCATTATCAAAGAAGAGGTCAGAAAATACAGGTAAAGGAAAATAAAAATTTTAGGTCATGAATCAGTCTACTTTCCATTACTATAAGAAAGTAACTGAACCTACATATAAAATGGATAACAGTTTACTTGTGGCTTGTGGTTCTTTAGGTCCAAGACTGAGAAATTGCACATTTGCGATGCTATGCTCACTGTGAGACAGTTGAGGGAGTGAGTACATGGCATCCTCACAAGGCAAGAGACAGGGGGTGGCTCACTCTCAAAGAGCCACAAGTAGCTCAACTGGAGGGCCATGGTTCCACTCTGACAACTCTATTTAATCCTAATCACCTTGAAACTATCTTGCCTCCAAGCATTCCAGTGGGATTAAATTTCCACTATCTCATACTTCATAACGGGGACATTGTCAATGGTGCTGAACCCACACAGAGCAGGTCACCTGAGGTTCTGCTTAGCCTTGTAGGGGGAGGGGCCCTTTCAAAAGCATAGGATGAATCGGAGCAAACTATCTAAGCAGCAATAGGAAATGACATGTTTTGTAGCAGGGGCTGTGGCAAGGAGTTTGTACTTCAGGCTGTACTTCATAGCATTTAGAACATTCTCAGCATCCCAGTTAAAGATTTCAACATTTCCAATGATCTTAATTTCATCTTATAGGAAACTTGTTTCTTTATAAGTGCCCAAATTCTGAATCATCTGCACATATTGTACCATTTCATTTCAATGGGTGATAAAAATGTTAAGCCTTAAATCCTCAAAGCTGGGAGACTCGTTCTGCTTTCCCAACCCTTGACCAATAGTGACAAATCACCAGCTTGTAGGCAGCCCAAGCAGCCACTGTTTATTAAATGTCTCACTCAACCCCAAACCTCATGAATTGTTTAGCATACAAGAGAGACAAAAAGCCAGTATTTCTCCTTGTGTCAGTTCTTGTTAGGAACGTCTCTGCTCTTCTTGCTGTTGGCTAGGAGTAACATTAACATTCATTGTCCTTTAACACATGGGGGCTTTGGGGCTCTGTATATACAGCTAGTCCTGTATTACATGCAGACAAATGCATACCCAGTTCATGAGCACAAAGAGGCAAATGAGAGGACTTCACCAATGGTACATGTTTGGGGGAAAGGGCAGGGAACTTGCACCACTAAGTACTGTTCATATTTCTAGAGAAGAGCCCCAGTAAGTCCATGCTAAGAAAGGTTATGAAATCAATTTTGTGGACAACGAGAGACCTTCCAAACCTTCATTTCAATCCAGACCTAAGGGAATTGCTTTAGGTAGACAGTGACCTTGGAAATGGATATTTATCCAGCCTTTAAAGTATATAAAATTTTCGTTGTCTTTTATTTTTCTCATGATGCTTCCCATGGTGAACAATAATCAGAAGACACACTGTACAAAGGTGGTGATGGTCTTGTTTTGAAACTCTCCAGAGATTTGTCTGCTCCTGTGTTTTATTCTGATGCTAAGCATGGAAACATTTTTAATGATGTCTTCAGAGAAGATAGTTAAGCACTATAGGTGAGAGTAACTTGAGGGAAAGTTTACTGTAAGAAGCGTGCATTTTTTTTTTTTTTGGCTTTTTGAGACAGGGTTTCTCTGTGTAGCTCTGGCTGTCCTGGAACTCACTCTGTAGACCAGGCTGGCCTTGAACTCAGAGATCTGCCTGCCTCTGCCTCCCAAGTGCTGGGATTAAAGGTGTGCACCAAGATTCATTGATTTATTTTATGTATATGAGTATACTGTAGCTGTCTTCAGACACACCAGAAGAGGGCAATGGATCCCATTGCAGATGGTTGTGAGCCACCATGTGGGTACTGGAAGTTGAACTCAGAACCTCTGGAAGAGCAGTCAGTGCTTTTAACTCCTGAGCCATGTCTCTAGCCCCAAAGTGTGTACTTTATAGGTATTCAGGTCTACATTTCTAAGGTATGCTTTCAACTGTCCCTACAAATATCACCATAAGTTTAATATTAGAGGATATTTACAGTGCCTGACAGCAACTGCCAGGGAGACTGCTTTAAGATAATTGTTTTAAAAAACCAAAAAACAAAAAAACAAAAACAAATGAGGGGCAGGCTAGAGGATGTATGTGTGAGGCACAGGTTTGACTCAACTAAGAGAGAAGCCAGCTTTGTCTACATGCACCAACCATCTTAAGGAAAAGACCTCAAATACTGAATCAGTCTGTTCCTTTCCAGGAGTCTTTGATAAATCTGACCTCAGGGCAAGCTAGCAGTCACAAAGCTCTTGCAACCTCAAAGAGCTCTCAGAGCTATGGGACACAGCTCATGCTCCAGGTTCTCCCAACTCTTTCAACATAAGCAGAGCACTAGGGATCTCTTGAACACTTTTTTTTTCTCTTTCAAAGGTAAGGGGTCTGAGAAATTGATGTATTTTACAAGTTTAATAAATATGAAAGCAAACACACTTTACCATCTGTATATGGGGACCAGTCCCATCATGTGATTTGGAGTAATCAGCTGTCAGTCATGGAAATTGAGCAAAGGACAGGTGATACTTTTCCATTACCAACACCTATTCCCAAACAAAGAGTTCTGGGGTGGTTGTAAACATCAGCTAACAACTCTGGAGAAACACATTTTTCTAGCTGTGATGCGTACTGCACAATTTTATGACTGTAATTTGTCTTTTATCTCTCAAACATATTTTTGCAGATGATGGTACTTAGCAACCCAAAGGAAGCCTGCTTCTGCAGTTGAAAATAAAACCAGATAATTAATAAATGAAATTTAAGAACTTTTCCTCATTGGTTTCCATAGGTGAAGCTAGTGCGCAGGAAAGCTACTCTGACTCCCATTTGCATGCTTATGGTTTCTGATTTGTGTGCTCCACATTGAGAACTAGCAGTGGCTGGGCTATCATATTAGAACTTTTAACACTGGAAGAAACAGAAAGAAAAACGTACACATTGAAACTTAGCTGTGTAGAATCACGAAAGGAAAACTGTGGAGTGGCGCGCATGATCCAGGAGGCCAGATCAGAGTTAGTTCTCCTTTTTCAAGAGTCCAATGAGCTCATCCACAGTCTTCAACACACTTCTATGGAGTGCACTTGGAGCGTCAGCTCTGTACATTCTTTTTAAGCACTTCATTGCTTCTTTACATTGCTTTCTTTCCCGGCAGTTCTACAATGGTCCTTCCTGCTGTCAAGCCTAGCAACACCAACTGCACATTCGTCATAAAGAAACTTTCATGTAATAACCTTAAAGCTATTGTTTTTTCATATACATGGAACATCCATGAAATATTTCCCCAAGATGGAACCATCAGGAATTAGAACGTATACTAAATACCTTGTACAACTCAATGTAAAGGAGGGAAAAAGTTATTTGCTGATGAAAAATCTTCTGCATCTTGTTTATAACTATGGTCTATTCATAAGATAGAAGTCTGTTCATAATTTATACATTCATTTGTATAACATGTGGCTATATACTGAACTTGCTGCTCGTTACTTAGTTTTGGAGGAAAACCTAATAACTATACCATAAAATGTAACCAAAATAAGAATAGAACAACTGTGTGGAAGAAAGAGGGGGAGGGATAAAGGAAAGAGAGAAAGAGAAGGACAAGGACAATGATGGGTAGAAGATGAAAAGAAAGAAAGAGGGCTAGGTGATGGTGGTGCATGCCTTTAATCCCAGCACTGGGTCAGGAGAGGCAGGAGGATTTCTGAGTTTGAGGCCAGCCTGGTCTAAAGAGTGAGTTCCAGGACAGCCAGGGCTACCCAGAGAAACCCTGTCTTGAGAAAAACCAACAAAAAAAAAAAAGAGAGAGAGAGAGAGAGAGAGAAAAAGAGGAGAGGGTACCTCAAGGTTATAAACTATTAATGACTGGCCTCTCTCTGGCCTTCTCTCTCTCTCTCTCTCTCTCTCTCTCTCTCTCTCTCTCTCTCTCTCTCTCTCTCTCTCTCTCTCTCTCTCTCTCTCTCTCTCTCTGTGTGTGTGTGTGTGTGTGTGTGTGTGTGTATGTGTGTGTATGTTTGTATGTATACATATCTTGCCCCCACAAAGACACATGAAATTACCAAGAACCTTGATTTTTACAGTGTTTCTCAAGTAGATTACTGGAAGGAAACTTAACCCTTTGCTTCCTCAGACTGGAGCAATGATGCTGTTTGAACATCAGTAAAAGCACTGTTCTCTTTTAGTCTTTGGTCTTCAAGTGTCCTTCCATCTACAGCACTGCACAAGGCGTGAGACTGCACTTTTACTTCTCTGTCATTTCATAAGATTTCTCTATTCTGGATCTTTGAAGAAAAGGCCTCCCCTCGTCTTGACATTTATTTCAACAACAGGTTTATTATGGGCTCACATGGAAACTAGCAAAGAGGAAAAAAAAAGGAACAACTGAGTCCACTGTCAGTGAAAGAAATTATCTAAAAATGTCATTATGTCTTACAAATAGCTCAAGAACAAAATGATACTGGCTAGAGGAATGCAAAAGTGTAAGTGAAAGAGAGTAGCAGATGATGCTTAAAGTATATGAATATAGTATTGTTCAGAGCAGGCACAGTGCAAAAGTCCATGAGCTAGACAGTTTGAGTCTGATGCAAGCCAGACATCTTCCACAGCCATTTTAAAATGTGTGTATTTATAGACAGTGAGAATCATAAAATTTGCATATGGTCCTCTGACCACTTGAGCATTTAACTTAACTAGAGAAGCAAAGTAGAAGCCAATTTGATCGTTTTTTTCATTCTTTAATACTTTGATGACATAATATTCCACCCACTGCTGCAATTTGCTTCCCTTAGTTAAATCCCCAAGGGCTATGCACTAGGGTTCCCAAAACTAGATTCTGGAGAATGACAGAAGAGCAGGGTTGAGCCTCTGTGACAATTAGACAAGAAACCTTCCAGTAATCCAAATCAGCTTGGGCTTTAAGGGGGGGGGGGGAATGTATGCTTCCAGAAAAGAAAGAGAAAAAGGTATTCTTAACACAGCCCAGAAGCAAAACTGCACCTGATGAGGGTAGGACATTATCTGAAATCCTGCTGTGTTCATTTGATTTATCTTTAGGTGACACATTGAGTCATAATGGAAATAGTTAGACACCAATAGGTTGTTTCTATTTGACCACTTTTCCTCTTCCGCCCCCACTTTTTGCTTTTTCTTCCTGGTCTTTGCCTGTTTATCCGATCTAATGCAATAAAATGCGTAATTAATTTCTAAACGCTTCCGTTGAGCGGTGCAATTTGTCAAGTCGAGTTGTTAATAGAATTAAGCTTTTTATCAGCGATTAGCAAAAGAAGGTAAAAAAAAAATTAATTACTGAATTGTATGCCTCCCTGGTTCAAAGCCAGGTTTTGGATTAAATGTTCGATAAAGGTTTTCTGACACATTATAAAACATTTAGTAAAAGCTGCTTTCCTCTAGTGCATTTAAAAACCTGTCTCTGTGCAAAGCCAACCAGCAAGGCAGGAATATTGGGGCAGACCTTTGTGCACACCACCGTGGAAAAGTAGAACAGCACTTTGAGAAAATCCTGAGGAATTCACTGGGTTTCTATGCTCTGCCCAAGGGAGGGACATTCTGACCTCACAGGTGTTTCTCATCTTTAATTATTAATAGTGTGACTTGAAGCTTGAGTGAAGAGGAAGAACTGATTGCAGGAAATAACAGAATGGTGCACTGGTGGCATGATTAATACACTACATAATATGCCTTACATGTAATTATATATCGCAGGCCACAAAAGGTAGTATGGAAAGCAGAGAATATACTGTAAAAGACTACTCAAAAATACCAAGTCCTCTCTTGATTTCTATGGTCAGCTTATCCTTGTCGGATACTTTTTTTTTTTTTTTTTTTGCTTCCTTTCCTTTTATTTTTTTTCTCTTTTTTCTTTTTCTTTTCCTGTGAATCCTTGTCACCTGAGCTCTTTGTAAAGGGGAATGATTTCATATATATTTCCTCCCAGGACTTTTTCAGCTTTAAGGAAGAAGAGAGAGGATGGAGGAAAGTAGAGGGTCTGGCTCTGAGTACCTCTGAAGCATTTTCATAAGATGCACAAGCCTCTCTTCCATGGCATCAGGAATGGAGCCTCACAGCATGGTTACAGAGGTAGCACCCCGGAGGAGCAAGCCTTGCCTACTGATTTCACGGGCCCTTGTGGTACTTTGGTCTGTTAGTTTCCAAATCCTTGTTGTTTTCAACTTCAAGTCTCCAGTGCTTTTCTCTTCTCTCCCTTTCAGCTGAGAGCAAAGCATTGGTGTGGAAGGGAGCTGTCACAGAATAATGGAATTAGTAGGTTCTTACTAATGGAACATGCCTAGTCTCTGCATGTGTACCTTATTACATCAAAGACCTTTCAGAGGTCAAAAACCTTCAGATATCAAAGAATGAATTGGAGGGTCCAAAAACACTACACAAAGCATTTTCTATGGTCTATGCTTTCTTACTTCTACCATTTGTTGTTTTAGGGTTTTTGTTTGTTTGTTTGTTTGTTTTTGTCTTTTCTGATTTTCAGTAAATGCACTGGGGTTCTGCTTGAGAGAAGCAAACAAAGATAATAGAAGTGTGACATTTTTATGTAACAAAATTTTAGTCATAGAAAACAATGGTGTTATTTTGTTTTTTTATGTAAAAATTATAGATCTGTTTGCAATAATATCCACTAAATACAAGACCAATATATATATGCTTATACACACATACATATACATATGCAAATATATATT
>JADRCD010227746.1:4464-21214 GCA_019843815.1 Montemys delectorum
AGACCAGCCTGGGCTTCATACATGAGGAGTTCAAGGTGAAACAATATCTCAAATAACAGCCACTCCCCAAAAGAACCACATCTAAACTCTATCTGGTATACTCAGTTCTCATTTCTCCCATTTTTTAAAGGAAGTTCTCCAATAAAAGTTAAGAGAATGAAAGGAATTCTCAAAGAAAATGAGAACATAAGCGAGCAGCTACAATGCAATAATAAAACATATGAGCATAGGCATAAAGTTTACAAAACTCTGCACAAAGTTCAGTACTTCTGAATAAAAAAAAATGGTTGTATTTAGCTAAGTCTCAAGGTTATCAAAGATCTATACATGCACATGTAAAAACTAATGAAAAGGGCTGGAGAGATTGCTCAGTGGTTAAGAGCACTGACTGCTCTTCCAGAGGTCCTGAGTTCAATTCCCAGCAACCACATGGTGGCTCACAACCATCTGTAACAAGATCTGATGACTTCTTCTGGAGTGTCTGAAGACAACTACAATGTACTTACATACATAAATAAATAAATAATTAATTAATTAAAAAAAAAAAACTAATGAAAAAAGAGGCCATGTAAGAGAGTAAGGAGGGTTGTATGTGAATAGTTGGAAAAAGGAAAGGGGAGGGAGTAATATTATTATATTATAATCTCAAAAAGTAAAAAAAAAAAACAAAAAAACAAAAAAACAAAAAAAAAAACCCAAATGTCTATGAAAACTTTTACATCTGAAGTATCAAAACTGGCTATCTTACTTCAGCCCAATTCGTTGATGATGGTTCAATTTATCTTCATTTTTCCTGAGATCTGAATAGGAGATAAAGTTGAAGTGTTTAAATTGAATATATTTTAGAAAAAATATTAAACCCAATTATCTTTTCTACAAAGAACTACACTAAAGAAAAAGATATCAAAATGATTTTCAAAATACAATGACTAAAAAACCCCACAGAGATTAAGAACTAGTAACAACTTTTCACGTCAACATTGCAAACACCCAACTTTAAGATCATTTTTATGTAATGAGTCAAAATTTCAATTAGAAGGTCATGAAAAAGTATATAAACAAACCAGGAATTACAGGCAATCTTACTGGCTAGAGTTAAAAACATACTTAACATATCTAATGTAGCTTACTACTGTTTACGGCAGCAATAGAAACCACAGCTTCTTAAGGTTTTATAATTGACTTTTTTGAGACAGGGTCTCACAACATAGTCTTCCTGGCTGGCCTTGAACTCAGAGATCAGCCACCTATGCCTGCATCATTACCACACCTGGCTAGACTCATTCTTAAGACACGTGTTAACTTCCCTGTTAAGTTAGCATTGAGTATGAGTTTGTGAAGGCACTGTGCTTGTTAATGGAGAGAAGGGTAACATCCTCATCTTTTAATTTGGAAAAAACTTAACATTAACATGTCTTTCTAGGCAGGAATGCAGTAGCAACTTTAGCTAAAGAAAAAACAAAACAATTAAGCTTCAAATGTAATTTGCTTAATAATCAGTATATTTAGAGATACATAAATTCCCTCTGAAGAAATGGAGAAAAATATGCATTTTTTGATAAATGCACATATACTACCTCCTAGAGAAAATACTACCAAATATATCTAAAATGAAATGGAAACAATTATATAGTCATCATTATATTACATATCTGAATTATGAAATATAAAAACCAGAACAGAAGGTTCTAGCATCAACGAGTGAATAACTTCATTCTTGACCCTTTTGGTCACTTAGAGAAACTGTATATGATACAGGCAAAAAATACACAGTCCTCCTGAGATATAGTTAATTTTCTGGCTAGTTGACAAGTACTACTACTACTAAGAGGAGTGCCCGACAAGTGCCAGGTACCAGGTTGAGTGCTCACTACTGCTCACTACTCTAAGTAGTCTAAGACATTATTGTGTCAAATCCTGTGAGTAAGAAATGCATACCACGTGGCCCAGAAGCTGAGGGACTAAGCAAACCCACTACAATGAGGTTTTGGGAGTAGCACTCAAAACTAGATGAGTTTCCAAAGCCTGTCCACCTGGCCTATCTGGGTTGCTTAGAGGCAGCTGAGCCCACAAATATGTCATCCTGTGCTAAGTGGGGCATAGTACACATTCCACAGTATGTGACAATGAATCCATAGTACTCTTGGAAGATGAGGAGATACACTACATTTAAAGGATGCTATGTTAGATTAAGGGAAATGGACTAAAATTATCTGGTTTAGGCTTTAGTTTTCCCTCCATTTCTTTGAAAGCAAACATTCCTCTAACAGCTTATAAATCTCGAACAGAAACATTCTGTCAACATATACGTTTAGCTTTTAGTCTAAAATGTTACTGTCTAAAACATGAACAAAAGCAATTTAGACCCAAATTTTTCAAATAATCCCGACTTTATTGTCTTTAAGCTGAGAAGTCTAACATGTGCTGTTTGAACTTTTTGAGAAACTAACTTTCAAAGTAGGACTGTTTCCCTTTCTCCTCCTCCCCTCACTTCAAACCCAGGTATATGTATCCACAGTGTCCTTCAAGGTCCTCTTAACTCTGACAAGTGGCAAGCCCAAGTGTCCCACCATTGCCCTTATTATCAACTAGAAGGCACATGGGGGCAGGGACTCCTGTTTATCCCACGATCTGAAAGTGCCGGCAGTGGGAGAGAAAAGCTGGCAGTTCAGCCGCTCATCTACGTAGAAAAAGCTCACCCAGGAATCCTAGCTGAGGGCTTCCACTCCTCCAGTCAGTTCTGCAGGATGATGGTATCTTAGGGCTGTGTTGGTCTTTTACCCAGGAGACTCACCAGGAGGGACACTGTTGCACTCGGCACCCTCTACTGGGACCTCTGCCTGGACGTCTCAAGGGAGCCTCTCTATTTCATTAGAGTTTGATGTTCTGAGTGCTGGATGTGATGACATTTGTTATCTATCTGCTATTTACTGTCTCTGTGGCTTGCTATGTGTATGCTGACTCCAAAGACAAATGAGGCCATTATAGTTCACTCTCAAGATCAGATACCACAAAGTAACCTCCTGATCATCTTAATTTTTTTTTTGTCACAAACTTAAAAATATCTAAGACAGGAAGGTTGACCTTGTTCTAGATCTGCTCTCGATGATGTAGTTGTGAAAACACCTTTTCTACATTTATTTACATTTATTTGAGAACAGGGTTTCCAAGATGGCCCTCCTGGAGGTTTTAATTAGGACTTGGTGATTTATGTCATACTTACCTTCTAATGTTTTAATCCCTTCATCTACAAACTTCCTTGCAGCAGATGGCCTATAACAACAACAACAACAATTGAGAACCACCGTCTCAATCGCAGAGGAAACGCAAGTCTTTGCGATAACGGTATGTCTTCTTATTGTCAGGTACAGAGTTAATACTTAGGAACAGGAATTGCAGGATGCTGCATGGTTACTGTGCTAATGTTCACTTTACCCAACGAGTTTTTGAATTTTCAGTCAGCTGGTGGACAGCCATGACTTTGAACATAAAAAGACACCTAGGTAGCTAGCTGTCATAATGCACATACAGACATGTGGGCACTTGAACACTCATTAATTTGACTGAGACTCATTGAGGGCCTATTCTGTGTCACATACACTGCTGGAAGCGCTACATAGACAAGACACTTCTATGCCAGTATGTAGAGAAAGACAACAGATACAAACAAACACAATGTCAGGTAGATGTATATAGTGTGACATCGCAGAGTCGCTGTGTCTCACTTTAGACTGGACAGGAAGTAGAGACTTGTGAGATGCCAAAACTGACATACGAATGAAGAAGGCCAGCTATTTGAGAGACCAAAGGAAAACCATTTCAGGTAGACAAACAATTCATGATGGTTCCATGGATAAGTATGAGGTTGGCTTATTCAAGAACAAAATTAGTAATGCTGAGTAACATAGGGCCATATAAAATACCACCGAGCAGTACACAAACTACAACAGAGGTAAGTTTCGGTCTTCTCAAGCACAGTGAATAGCTCTTAGAAGTGAGGAAGAGCCACTCATAAACCCTGCCTTAGGTTTATAGGTTACCACTGTGTTACGGAAAGCAATTTAGCTGGCAGGAGCAGCAGGGACAGCACCCATATTTCCTGAAGTATTTACACTGTGTCAACTTTCGGTATTATACAGTAAGAACAGAGAACAGAAAGAACGCGTGTGCATATGTGTATGTGTACACACACACACACACACACACACACACACACACACACGACTCTGCAAACATCATACTATACACAGCACAGAAACTGACACTGATGTTAGAAGCCAATGTGCCAACGAAGAAAAACATTGAACAGGGAGTCAGAGTCCTGAAAAAGGACTTCAGTTAGTAATATACCAACTAAAGGACTTCAGAAGAGTACTATACCAAATGCTCTCCAAATTCCCTTCAAACAGACATTTTAGAGTAGCCTTGAATCTCTGCGGAGTCACGCTGCTTTCCAATTTCCTATGTTTAAAGCTTTAATAAAGGTCACTCAATGGACAATTATTGTACCTCCACAGGAATGTTTTGTCCCACACGGATGAAAGGAGAGCAAAGCACCACAGACCTAACATGTCATCGCTAACTTCTCATGTGCCCAGTGTTCAAGAAGCTCCCTTTGTAGCTAGCCCAAAATGAATACTAAGATAAAGATTTGCAAGCCCAGATTTTAAAACTGGCTGAGTTCTTGTCCAATTCACAGGTGCTATAAAGAAGACACTAGGCATGCTCAGGGCAGCACATACAGTCTGAATAAAAAGACAGAGGTATAAGTAGGTGCTGGAGTTTGGAGGAGGAAGAAAGTGCTTGGCTGGGGACTCGCTGTTTCAGGAAAGAGGTAACACGTGGCTTGGAAGGGCCTTTAAAACACGACAGCAACTGAACTGAAGGCACAGCTGCAGATCCTCAGCTGAGAGGGAGGGAGGGAGGGAGGGAGAGAAGTACAAGCCTGGAAAGGAACAAGCAGGCACTCTAGTTTGGATGACATGAAAAGAAAAATAATTTACAGCCATATCTGTTAGGAAATAGTTCTTACCCGATGCCAGTAACTCGAGTCAGGAAATTGATGGATGAACTTGTATCATCCTGACGAATCTTTATGAAAAAGAAAAATCAAAGAATCACTTAAGAATGTTTTGTGAACTGAAATTATCTTATTGGAAATATACCAGTATGCTAAAAATAAAGCAAAAAGGTATTTGCATTTGCAGAGAACACAAAGGCCTGAGTAGTTAGTGGGTGGTAACAGAGTAGCTGCAGACTTCTCATCTCTAATTTATTCAATACATGGGATTTAGGGGGTTGTTTTTATATATAAGTTGTAGAATAATAAGATCTAGCTAATTATATAGTTATCTTTGTAGTACCAACATTTAATATCCACTCTCTTTTCAGTTTTCCAATACTTTTAAAAGGTCTCCTCATAAAAGATCAGAAATGATATCATTAAAACCAAGAAAAATCATAAAAGATGCTCAGGAGAGTTCACACACAGACATAGACATATGAATGATAATGACTTTTTCTCATCAAAATGTGCAGTCACTGTGAATGGTACAGTGAGAGGAACCCTGCCCCAGACCGGCCGTGTCCTAAAGCCGCACACGGAAGTGGGAGAAGAGGCTTGTGTCTGACACAGCCTCACTATGCTGCCCAAGGGCCCTCCTCGCCTCACTAACACCGTAAGGTCCAATCATCATTTTTTCTTCTGAGTCTCCCTAAAGGCGTTACATCAATCATTCTGCTCTAGGCCATAAGGGAGGATAAGAAACCAAGTTAAAATGTTACCTTTTCCAGTTTACGTAATTTTCCAGTTGCTAAAAATTCATCAATCTTTTCAGCAATTTTTGTTCCTACTCCTGGCTATATAAAAAAATTAAAGAAGACAGATAAATATAATGCTTACCAAATCCCAAGAGATAAACACTGAGGAGTAAGAAACAAGTGATTACTGGACAAGTTTTGAAGAAAAAGGTACAGAAAACTGAACCCACAGAAGAAACTCCCCAAAAGAAAATGCTTAAAGGATTGACAGAGAAAAACTAGTAAGTAACTTTACATCACTCTTGTTTGCATAAAATTAACTTCTGAGGGCTGGAAATGTTCATCAATAGGAACGTGGCTGCCTGGCTCACGAGAGGCTCTGGACGTGCTCCCAATACACCCCCACCCCAGCCCCTTACATTTATTAAGGGAAACTGAGAAAACTGGGTTGGCAAGATGGCTCTGTGTGTTAGGGCATTTGTTGCCAAGCCTCATGCCCTGGGGTCGTGGAAGGAGAGAACTGGTTCCTGCAAGTTGTCCTCTCACTTTCACATGGGCACCACTGCCTGCATGTATTCTTACACATCCTAAATAAATGAATGCAAATAATGTTTAACTAACATAAAAAGGAAAGTGTGAAAATAAAGTTAAACACAGAGTATCAAGATTGCTTATTGGTCTCACGGTCTTGAAAAGTGAATACAAACATCATCTGTACTCACAGCCTCCAACATTTGCTTGTATTATTTGACTGAGACTGTCTTTTAGAACAGGAGTAGTTCATGGCAGCTTTATAGTTATGTCAAATATTTGAAAACAAATTTAAGGTTCACCAGTAAGATATGTTAAATAAATTCCTACAATGAACTAATATGCAGCCATAAGAAACATTGCCATATTTACTGGTAAAAGAAATTAAGTGTGTGAAGAAAAAGTATATATGGGCTGGAGAGATTGCTCAGTGGTTAAGAGCACTGACTGCTCTTCCAAAGGTCCTGAGTTCAAAAATCCCAGCAACCACGTGGTGGCTCACAACCATGTGTACTGAGATCTGGCGTCCTCTTCTGGTGTGTCTGAAGACAGCTACAGTATATTTAGATATAACAATAAATAAATCTTTTTTTTTTTTTTAAAGTACGTATATAAGATGGCTCGACAGTTAAGATCATTTATTGCTCTGGCAGAAGACTGGCTCAGTTCTTAGCACCTACACAGTGGCTCACAATTGTGTGAAACTTTGGTTCCAGGGAATCTCATGTGCTCTTCTTGCCTCCACAGGTTTCTGCATATATATGGCGCACATAAGTCACACAACCACACACACATACACGTATACATGTATCAAAATTTTCTTTTTAATTAAAAAAATTAAAAGTGCCGAGCAGTAGTGGTCCACACCTTTAATCTCAGCACTAGGTAGACTGATCACTATGGGTGAGGCCAGCATGGTCTACAGAGAGAGTCCTAGGATAGCCAGGGTTACACAAGAGAAACTCTGTCTTGAAAAACCAATAGATATATAAATAAATATAAAAAAGTTTAAAAATTAAAAGTAACTACATCATTAAAACACGATCCTAGCTTCCACTTTGGGGTTCCTGATTGCTGTGTCAGAAGTAGAAAGAGCAGCATCTGCACCGCTAAGTTCCATCTGGTGCTGACACTGCTAGATACCGCACACACACGCGATGACCAGACCACATATCCAATGAGGCCTAACTTAAATGTAACTAAGATCTTACCTTCTTCTTCAGCTACAGTAACCACACTTCAAGAATTCAATAGCTCAACAAGGCTCATGGCTGCAGTACTAGACAGTATTCTTCTCAAACGTAAAACATGAAAGAATAAAGGCCTGGTCTTTTTACTGCATTCTCGGTCCTTAGGGATGTACTTGCTCAAAGTTATAAACTAATGAATTCTTGTCACTTAGTCCTTGAAGTGAAAACACTGGGCCAAAAGAGAAGCATTCCTTGGAGCCACCTTTAATCCTAGCCTACTGAGGCTGAGGCACAGGATCTCTATGAGTTCCAGGCCACCTAAGGTTATATAATGAGATCTTATCTCAAAAAGGTGGGGGATGGAATATACACATTCCACCAAACGATCCTTCAGAAAGACTGTCAACGAATACTCCTTCAGCGGTAAACATTTCTGTACACATGTATTATTAATAACTTAACGGGCACTACATAGTATCTTGTCTCAGTCTAACTACTGATGAAGCTCTATGTTTACTGGTCCTCTATTATTTGTTTGTGAGAGTGCATGCAGACATGCCACAGCATGCATGTGGAAGTCAGAGGACAATGTAGTTCCAAGGACTGAAGTCAGGTTCAGCAAGCAGGCTTGGCAGCAAGCCTTCATCCACTGAGCCATCTGGGCAGCCTTGTTTAACCCTCAGGTATGCACACTAATATGACATGGCCCAGTTTCTTTCTCCCTACTCCCTCCAAAAGACAAGGTTCATGACATGTTCATTCCGCTTACCAGTTTCTTAGCTTCTGCTCCACTTTTGATTTTGTGTGGGTACTTTGCTATCACGGAGGCTGCTTTTCTATAAATACATAAATAAGTAAATAAACAAATAAAAAGGAGGAAAAGGAAAGAACTGAAAATCCAGCAAATGCTTATTGTCTCTTAAACTGAACTATACATCCTACCAAATATCCACATTAAAGCTTTACAAAGATACATGGTTTCCTCCTGAGTAGGACTGACCAATGGATGTTTAGGGACTTGGATAGCAAGACTGGAATGGTGAGACAGACATCTGGGAAAGATAACAGGGACTGGGACTCACCAAGGCTGCCCTTGTGACAGATCTGCCAAGACCTCACGGCAGGTTGACTACACTGGGCTGCATCCTCTATGGAAAGGCCAACATTGTCCTCACTGGAGTAGATTCGCCTCACTGGTTATGGATTCAACATTCCAGCACGTAATGCTTCAGCCAAAGCTACATCTGCAGACTGTTTCTGACCAAGGAACTCACTTCATAGCCAGAAAAGTGCAACAGTGAGCCCACATTCATGGGTTCCACTGGCCTTACCATGTTCCCTACCATCCTGAAGCAACTGGTTGGATAGAAAGATGGAATGGCCTTGTGAAGATACAGTTGCAGCATCAGTTAGGTGGCAGCAGCCTGGAGGCTGCTTCCGGTTCTCTGGAAGGTGGTTTATGCTTTGAATCATCATCCAACCCTTGGTGATCTTCACCAAATGGTGCTGGGAAACCTGGATGTCCTCAAGCAGTAGAATGAAAACATCTATCACCATGAACGAAAACTAACTCAAAAGGATCAGAGACAGGAACCTGAAACTTACAAGTCTCGATGGGTAGGAGTTGCTAGAATAATACACAGACCAGGGAAGTGCCATGACATAGGTGTAGGAAAGGACTTTCTAAATAGGACTCCATTTGACCAAGAATTAAGACTACCAATCGACAAATGGAACTTCATAAGACTAAGCACACCTGAAAGCTAATAAGACAGCCAACCATGAAAAGAGGAAGCTCTTGAATGGGTAGAGACGCTTTGCCAGCTACATATCTGACAGAGGATTAATATGCAGAACTAAAAAACTAGAGAATCAAAACACAAACAAACTAATGAGTTATTTAAAAAATGGGTCAGGGATCTGAATAGAACTCTAAAAAGATAAAAGTGGCTGATAAAGAAATCATCCCTAGCAAGTAGGGAAATGCAAATCAAAACAAGTTTGAGACCTCACCTTACTCCTGTCAGAATGACAACTGCGGTCCAGAGTGTGGGGGCAAGGGAACCTCGTCGACTGTGGGTGAGATTGCAAACTGGTGCAACCACTCAGGGAATTAGTCTGGAAAATTCTCAAAAAGCTAAAAGGAAATCTACCACATGACCCAGCTATATTACTCTAGAGCATATGCCCAAAGGGCTGACATCCTATTCCAAAAACACATGGTCAGCCATGTTCATTGCTGCTCCATTCACAAAAGCTAGAAAATGGAAACAACTTAAATGCCCTTTAGTCTTCAAATAAGTAACAAAAATGTGGCAATCTACTCAGCTCTAAGGAAAAACCAGCGAATGTGATGACCTACATCTTTAATCCCAGCACTTGGGAGGCAGACACAGGAGGATCTCTTTGAGTTTAAGGCCAGTGTGGTCTACGTAGTGAGTTCCAGGACAACTAAGGGTACAAAGTAAGACCCTGCCTCAGAAAAAAATAAAAAGGAATCCACAACTTTGCAGGTAAATGGAACTAGAAAAGGTCATACTGAGTAATCCAACCCCAGAAAGATAAATATTGCGTCTCTTTTCTACTGGAGGCTCCTAGCTCCAAATCTTCAGATATGAGTACATATCTCAAAGTAACTGTAAAAACCAGGGAGTAACATGGGACCTTAAAAAGGATAGGTGTTTCAGGGAGCAAGAGAAAGAGAACAGCATGGGTCAAGTGATCCAATGGAGTGAGGAGTGAGAAAAAGGTGGGGTATAATTACGGAATGGGGAGAGAATACAGAAGGATGAAGGCTGGTAAAATAACAGTATAGATGTCTCCCTTAAAAAAAAAAAAAAAAAAACAGCCACAATAAACCCAAGTCTGTGTATAATACATACACACACTTTGAGCTAACAATGCTCCCTCCAAAAGCCAAAGCACCAGAGCAAACATCCAAAGTTAGGCATGAGAAGCCCTCTTTTGAGTTTTTGGCCAGAGATGTCCTAGGATGTTGTGTATGTTCCTAAACATACAGGCTACTGCTATTGCCTTTGGTGGCAACCTAGGAGTCACCAAAGATGTAGAAGACAAGTCCCTATAAGAAACCATGCATTTCAGACACAGATCCCTGAGGCCTCTGAGCTGGACTGACCTGAATGTCCCTTCCTGAGGACCAGCTTTCATGGTATCAGAAGGCACCAAGCAAGCTTCCAAAGGAGAGAATCCACCAACAGTCCCACACAGCTATGACACCAATGACTCACAATGACCTGCATGGCATGCTAACTCTAAGGGTGCAGTAGGGACACATATCTCTCGGTGGTAACCAATAGCTCTCTAATTGGACTGAAGACTCACTCATCAAGAGGGAAATCAATCATACCTGGTACCAGCAACCCAGAGAACTACCCAGGGCTAGTGAAGTCATAGGTCTGGAGAAGAGCCTACAACCACCACTTTCCAAAGCAGCACAATCCGGAGCTACATTCTATACGTTGATCCTTATCCCACAAGCAGTGTAAGTGTAGCCTTCACACACCCACAGGCAGTGTCTAGCCTTCACCCCTCATCAAGAAAACTGCTCTTTGCAACAGAGACCATTATAGAAAACCATAAGCCATCAAAACGCAGTTATGGAGCCAAGTTAAATGGATATGTCTATAAAATAACTCCTAAACCTAAGGCCCAGGGAACAATGTGAAGGAGGGAATGGGAGAAGTGCGAGAGTCAAAGGCTCGGGGAACTGGTCACTGGCGGTGAGGCTGTGCTGCCTAGGAATGGCGGAAGCTATCCTCATAAGGTCTCACTAACATGACTGCCTAAACATGAGCTGAACAAGGACGAATACAGACACACCACAGTGGTCAAGGCCTCAACCCTACACGGAGAACTGCAGGAAACTGAGGAACACGGAGGGCAGAGCAACAGTCCGCCAGGGAAGTCACACCAATTATTTATCCAATCCCAAGCGGTCGGCCCCGAAAACACACAAGTAACACTATACGGTTGAGGCAGATTGTATGAATGTACTTAGGAAAATGTATGTGTAGACATACATAAACATATATGGAACAACAATTAATGAAAAAAGGAGGCTATGAATTTGAGAGATTCATAGGAGGGTTCAAGGAGGGTTATATATGTAAGTGTTTGGAGGGAGGAAAAAGGGAAAATATAGCCCCCCTAATAATAATAATAATAATAATAATAATAATAATATGACTCCAGATGAGAAAATCCAGGCACGGGACAGACTATTGGAGAACACTGATTGTAAGGGCGTTAAGGGCTAGCTTGGGGAAAGCAAGGGCAGTTCACTCTTACTTTTAGAAGCTGAGGGGCTTGCGGATGTTTATAGGTTAAGTAGCTGACTGTGGGAATAATGGCCGGGAGGTGCCCGCCGAGGTTTGTAGTGCTGGGCAATGGTTTTCAGGAAGGTCACAGGATCTGTTACAGCCCAACCAGAAAGAAAGGTGATTTCCTGAACTATAGCTATTTCACAGTGCGGATCTCATCTACTGTTGTTTATCATGTTTTAAAGCGGTATTTCCAGTCATTCAAGATTAATGGTGGTTTTGCATTAGGCACCTATTTTCAGAACTGTAAACTCTCCTGAGTTAACCCTATAAAGCTCTGCCAAAATCCTGTATAGGTTAAATAAAGTGCCACTCGGCTTTTTTTTTTTTTTTTTTTTTAAAGCTCTTTCGGATCGTCCAAAGAACCACTGGGCACCCGCTCTCCATCCCTGCTAAGTGACAGCAAACTAGGACGTCCTGGGATGCCAGCTCACCACGTACCTGTACGCATTGTACTTGTGGATCGCCTGGCTCACGTTCTTCTCAAAGTTTGCGAGTTCTGAAAAGACAACAAAGGGCTCGAGGACACACGTCCACTGCCGCGAACGCGGGGCCCGGGAAGGAGGTGTGGGCCGGTTCCTCCACCGGCGGCCGGGACGGACGCTGCCGGGCGCTGCGACCGCGACCAGGGCGGTGGGAGAAGCGAGGCCCGGCTGAGGAGAGGGACCGGGGGCCGGCCGGCGACTCACCCACGAGCATGTCCGTGATGCCGCCGTTGAGGGTCTCCTGCGGCGCCTTGCGCTTGCTCATGGCGCCGGCGACCCCACACCTGGGTCTCACCGGCGGAACAATGGCGGCGCCTGACAGGGCGCAACGCGGTGACGTCACGCGCCAGGCCACGGGGCGGGGCCAGCGGCTGCCGGGCACTAGCTGGGAGTCCCGGGGCCTGGCGAGCGAGGAGGTCAGCGTTACCTCCTGGTGGGTTAGCCTGAGCGATGCTATCCGCTCTCCTGGTCGGAGAACAGTCTGATTTAGAGCCCGAGGTGCAGAAGGAGGTGGACGTTGGCTGCCGTGGGCAATAGCTGTGGAACGCATGGCCTGTACTGTATGTGCGGAGTGCCGGTGCCAGTTCTGCTGTCAGAATCCAAGAGCTGCTCCGTGCTTTTGGAGGCCATGTAAAAACCGGGATAAAATATGCCAACCAACGGCTAAAGGCGCGTTCTGGCTTTGTTTGTTTGTTTGTTTGTTTGTTTGTTTGTTTGTTTGTTTCGGTGTCCATGCCTCTTGTGGGAGAAGCTAAAGCTAGGAAAAGACCATAAGAAAGAAGTGTCTGACTTAACAGCCATGGGACCCTCAGACTCTGTATGTGCGACCCTTACAATTTCCTTGAATTGGAATGAATTGCGCCATTTATAAGTGCTCCTCATGGGGTCCATATTAACTGCAAACACAGCAATTCATTTGGACATAAAGTTAAATTGTTATTATGATACACACTAGTGTCGGCGAATCTGAAAAAGTATAGGAGAAAGGAAAGTCAATGACCGTCTTGTCACCCAGCTTATGTATTATTAATATTTGGGGACACTTTTACTTACACTTTTACTTTTCTACTCCAGCCTTATCTTTTAAAATTTCTATTATTGTCTTTATTTTGTTCTGAGATGGGGTATCTATGTACCCCAGATTGTCCTAGAACTATGAAGAGCAGGCTGGCCTCAAACTCACAGAAATGGTCCTGCCACAGTCTCCTGGGTGCTGGGGATAAGTATGCAACACCAGGTCCAGCAATGCATTGTTTTAGGCGAATGAGTTCTTTGTATTAGCAAGGACAGGGCACTGGATGCTTTCGGCACTGGATGTACAGTAGTGATAAGTCAAGTCATGTGCACAAGTCCATGGCAGGGGGTGATGAAGTGACCTAAGAACAAGTCAAGAATGAGTGACTCACTGTGAGAGGACATGCTCGGCTCCACCATAACTGCATGGATAAACAAAACAAAGCAAAGAAACAGGGTAGCCCTTGGGAGGGGAGAGATGGGTTCTATTTAGTCAGAACAGTTGGGAGGTGCCTCAGAAGGTCCCAGTGTACAGAGTCATAATGAAGAGGAAGAGGGCTTGGGGGCAACTGGAGATCCCTGGTCATCCCTGGAGAAACTGCAAGACCTACCCCCAAAGCTGCCACTAAGTGTTCTGCACCAGTTGGAACAAGTTCACTAGGAGGGAGATCCGAGGACTGCAGTGTGGACTGTGGTTGGTAAAGCTAGAAAATCATTTAGCATTCTATGCTATCCCTTGACTTTCTGCCCTTTTCCTGCATTACATCCTTATTACTTTGTATCACTCTTTCTTGTTCTCCTTTCTAAATGTTACTCTAAACCTACAGTAGTATACACCAATGTTCTATGGACTAGCATACACCTGGATATTTGTATACACAAATGCTCTATGGGCTAGAATACACATGAAGTAGACATGCAGTTTGAGGTTGTGTATCCATACATATTATTATATACTGTAAGTCCATCCATTTCTTGAAAAGTGTGATTTAATTTTTGTTTAGAGATGAATCATATATACATATATGATCCATATATATGTCAGATTATTTATTCATCTGTTGATAGACAACTAGGTTTGTTCCATTTCCTTGCTATAGTCAGTGAAGTAGGAAAAATAAGGATGTGCAAATATCTGTAGGGTAGGGTGTAGAAGTCTTTGGGTATATGCCCAGAAGTGAATATTGAGTCATTCAGTAGTAAGTGCTATTTTGATTTTTTGAAGAGTCTCTGAGCTGATTTCCGTAATGGTTGTTCATTAGTTTGCACCTCCATTAGTGGTGAATAAGGGTTCCTCTTTCTCCACATCCGCTCCAACATTTATTATGAGATTCCTGATGATTGCTGTTTGGACTGGGGTGACGTGGTCTAGTAGAGTACTTTTAATGTGCATGTCCCTGATGACTAGGGATGTTGGACATTTTTTGGCTTTGTATTTTTTAAAAAGCCTGTTTCTTCAGTTCAATAGACAATGTGCTCACTGGCAGCTTGCTTTCCTTGGTAGTTAACTTCTGTGCTTCTTTGTAAATCCTGGATTAGCCCCTTGTCTAAAGAATAGCTGGTAAGGGGTTTCTCCCTTCCCTAGGAGGCTGACTTTGCTGATAGTTCCTCCTGCGGTGTCAAAACATTTTAACCCCATGGTGCCCATATGTTGACGCCTGACACTAGTTCCTATGCATTAAAACTCTGTTCAGAAAGTTCTTACCCACCCCAGTGCCATAGAGAGTAATTCCTATATTTTCATCCAGAAGTTCCAGTGTTTTAAATTAAAAATTAAGGTCTTCTATCCATCCTGAATTCTTTTCTGTACTAGATCTGAGATAAGAGCCTAATTTCATTCTTCTGAGTGGAAGTTGTGTTGAACAGGCTCCTATTGTTTTCACTGCATGTCCATGATTAAGAAACAAAAATCAGGCCAGGCATGGTAGCCGTATGACTTTAATCCCAGCACTTGGGAAGCAGGACATTAAAAAACAAACCAAAACCCGAAGCTGCTACTATTGTGGTCCAAGGAGGTAAGGGTCCATCCTAAACTAGCATCCAAATTTGGAGGTATTGTGCATGTGCTAGTGGTTTTGGAGACAAACAAGACACAAGATTGAGGGTACCACTGACTGTTTCTCCATAGCTTCAGAAAGCTGCTGAGACCAGGCAATGTGTAGCACAGCCAGAGGCCCTGCAGGGCCATTGCATAACGTAAAGGAGAAGTCTGGGTTGCTCTGGAGACTCAGAGATGTTAAGATTGAGAGCCATGAGATGCTTGCCAAGAAGAGCAATACCTACATGGAGCAGAACCAACCCAAGTGAGTAACGTCTAGTCCAGGAAGGAAAGCTGGAGGGGCCAAGCCATCTAAGCCTTAGAGATTCCTGCCCCAGATAACAGACAGAGCCAACAAGGATTTGGTGTTTGCTCTACTAAGGTCAGTCCTGCTTTGGTCCAACCTTTCCACATTACTCCCCTATTCTTCCCTTTTGTAATGGGAACGCATGCTCTGTACCATTATATGCTGCGAGTGTGTACTCTGCTCTTTTATTTCCCAGGGAGTCACAGTTTAAGAGAGTGCTTTGAGTCCCATAGAGACTGAAATTTTAAAGTATAAAGACCATGGGAAAATTTGGAGTTGGTCAAACTGCATTTTGCACTATGAGATGTCCATGTGTCTCGGGGGCTAGGAACCTGGGTGTGGTAGTTTGAATGAGAAATGTTCCCCACAGACTCACATATTTTTAAACACTTGGTCTCCAGCTGGTGGTGTGTTTGGTGTGTGTGTCTGTGTGTTTGTGTGTGTGTGGTACCTTTAGAAGGTGCAGGTTTGAAGGTTTACAGTCTTGTCCCACTTCCTTCCTAATCTCCTCCTCCTATGCTTTCCTGTGTATGGAAGAAAAACGTGATCACCCAGCCTCCTGTCATCAGGCCACTCCTTCCCCGTGTTCTAGGTCCAGAGATAGGAAATTAAAAAAAAAAAAAAGTTACATTTACCTTTTTTGTGTGGGTGTTTTGCCTGGTGCCAGCAGAGGCCAGAAGAGGACATCTGATCCTCTGGAACTGGGGTTATGGATGGTTGTGAGTTTCTATGTGGGTGCTGAGAATCAAACACAGGTCTTTTGGAAGAGTAGCTAGTGCTATGATGGCTGAATTCATGTCCCCCAGCTGGTCATGGGGAAATGTTCTTCACACACGGTCAAGATGATGAGGCCATGGATTTTTAAGCTGACATCCAGATGACATTTTGGTCTCAAGAGTTGATGCTTCACTTAAGACTTTGGATATGTGAAAAAAGAGTTTTGTTGGGACTAGAGGTTAGACCAGGTTGATTGTGGGCCCATAATAAGTCTACACCCTAAGTTCTAGAACGTGTGGATATCACACCATATGGCAAAATGCATGATCGCATTAAAATCTTGAGACAAGGGACTTATTTTAGATTTC
>JADRCD010227747.1:0-28217 GCA_019843815.1 Montemys delectorum
GGAGCTTGCACAGATCACCCAGACTCCACCCTTTATCTTAGATAATCAGCTCTTAGGTTTACAAACATCGTCAAGGCTGTCTGCTGAAACCTAACATACGACAGCCAGAACAGGGCTGATCTGACCTGCCTGAACGCCTGTGGGGGCCAGAGAACTCCCCTCCCAAAAGATTCATCCATCCAACTGGGAGAAGACAGAAACAAAAGTCCTTTACTTATTTTTTAATGTGGAGCCAAGAGTTGTTTCCCTGTCTTATTAACTTGTGTGTGTGTGTGTGTGTGTGTGTGTGTGTGTGTGTTTTCAATGCCCATGTTCTAAAAAACCCCAACCACTGTATGAGGAAATGGGTAAATACAATAAAGGCGGCCCCTGAAAACTCTGTGGGTCTCACCTTTGAGGGCTCCCAGCCCAGAAGCACACATCTATGTGTGGCATCTAAGTTTCTGCAGAGGAGTAAGTACCACTCTATTAGTTGACTTTTTACTTGTCTCTCCCACCAGACTGTGAGTCCCACAAGGGCAGGGCCTGGCACCCCTCTCTCCACTCTTGTATATCAGTGACTAGTCTGATGCTTAATACGGAAGAGACTGCACAATTGACCTTAGACATGTCCCCTGGACATGAAGGGTGGGATGAGTACCTGTATGACCAAGAGTGGGGTTGTTTACCATATACTGCTTTGCCTCATTTGAAATTAGTCACCCGCTAAAAACAAATAAAATCTAGCAAAACTTTCCAGTTATGAAAAATCCACGAGTGCCAGCCAAGATCTCTTTCCTTAGGATTAACCCTTCTCCTTGAATTCCACTCCCACCCGAGGGGGAGTGAGTGACAGCTTTGAGGAGGAGGGGCTCAGCTCAGGCCCTCAGTCAGTTCCTTGTTACAGAATTTTCCCTCCAGGCCACTAGGACCTTACTGAACATACTTAGCCATTCTTGGGTCTACAGTCACTCTCCCAAGTGGAGGAAAGAAAGCAGGGAAGCCATGCCTGGATACGAACATCTAGACAATGGGAGCATCTTTACATTTCTAACAGGGTACCTTATTTCAATGGGTAAGAGCATTGGCTGCTCTTCCAGAGGACCCAGTTTTGATTCTCAGCATCCACAGGCATCTCACAACCATCTGTAATTTAGCTTCAAGGGATCTGACACCCTGTTCTGGCCTGCGCAAACGTTGAAGAACGCTGTCTGAACACAGATATACACATAGGCTATAGTACGCATACATATAGGACAAAAAAAAAATGATTTTTTAAAAAAAGTTGAATAAAGAAAAAAAGAATACTAGGCAGAGATGAGGTGCATCACAAGACTCAGACAGCAGAGGGCAGCAGAGGCTCACTGTCTTGGGCTACTGAGTCAAGATGGTTGTGCGGGGATTTTGCTTTTTTTCTCTCAAAACCTTGCTTTTCCCAAGCTGAGTCACTATAGGCCGAGGGGCCTTGCAACCCAGGTGTCATTTCAGGAAAATGCTATGATTCTCCCACCACAGCCAAAGCAACAGGCTCAGGACACAGAAGGACCCGAATCACCTTTCAAGAATTAGGCAGGCTACGGCTCTGACACTTGAGCCTGCGTTACCATCCACAAAGCTCAGAGAGTCTCTAAACTACAGAAACAGGCATAGGCACTGCTGAAGGACCCAGCAGGAGCCTCTCAGGACCTCAGTGCAGACCACTCTTCAGCATGGCCACTCACACAGGCACAACATTCGCTGACAGGCTACTGTAACTACTACCTTAAGACGGATACTCTTGCTGTGACCCCTCGTATACAGCAGCATCTAGAGGCTGGATCCCTCTCACATCATGCTGGTGTTCTAAAGAACATCTTATCCGATAGGTTGGTTTCAGCCCTAAAGAGTCCATCTTCTGCAGAGAAGGGGTCAAGTGCCTTCACGAGAAACCCACCATCAAGTACTGGCTGTGGTTGAACGAGAGAGTCACAGCTCAGTTGCCTCTCTCCCCTCGCACCTTGCATTGTGAAGACAGGCCTTCCAGGTGCACAGATGGGTTCATTTCATTTCCTCCAAAATAAATTTATCTCTCAAGTTAGGAGAAAAAAAAATGTTTTTTTTTTTTTTTTTTTTTTTTTTTTTTTTTAATTTTTTTGTTTTTTTTGTTTTTTTTTAGAGAACATTAAAATGGAATGAACCCAGTCTTGCAGATCAAACTGCGGTAAACCTAAGTGAGCACACAGATGCCAAAGTGTATTCCCCTGCTAATGAAGCTTATAATGAAATTGAACTCACATACGTGTGATGCTTCCTGCCTGACAAACAGGAGCAGGACAAGCACTGGGTTGGTTACCTGCAGATCAGACACACAGCAGGCTCTCATCTTACATCCCCAATACATTTTGCCTTTTTATCTGGCTCAGTTTCCCTTCCTTTTCCCCATTCATTCTTCCTGTTTCCCAAAGCCAGGTCCATTGTCTTTTACAAGGATGGCATCTGGTGAAACTTAAGCTGGTGTACTGATTTTGAAGCACATCCACCTTGCAGGAAAGGCACACCTGGCCACACAGCCCTCTGGTCTCTATGGGAAAGAGTTAGCCCAAGCACTGCCATTCATAGCTTTACATACCCAAGGGCTTTCCTGCTCCCCCTCCCCCCCCCCCGCTCCCCGCTCCCCAAGGCTATCTCGAATTCTGCAGCAGATAAAGAAAATGGCCCCCAAAGATATCGAGAGAAAACACACCAGACATGATTTTGTTCCCCTTGAGGTTTTGGCTTTTGTTTAATCCTAGATGTTAAGGACAAAAGCTGAAGTGTGAGCTTTTTGTAGTTCTCCCCAGTGTCTGCTCTCCTTGGCAGAAAGAGACTCCAAGCTCTCTAAGAGTCAAGAACACAAAGCCCTGCCTGACATGGGCAAGTTGACACTGTCAAAGTACTCCTGGCCTTCTGCTGCCACCGACACCACCTTGCATACCTCCAGCCCAAGTAAGGGATCAAAACCCAGCTCCTTGTTTTCTATGAGCTCAGCTAGCACAAGAAAGAATGAAAACATTTTAAAATAAAATATAATAACAACTTGAAGACTGGCAAAGTAAAAACCACAAAGCCAAAGCCGGCTTTGAAGTCCTTGGCTGTCAGTGAGCTCAGTTATCAAGTGCTGGCTCTAAGAATAAATTTAAATATAGTTGTGATAAAATAGACATAAAATTTCTATGGTTCCCCATTTTTGAGTTCCTGTTGTGTGCCAGGCTTGAGTTGGAGTATAGGACAGGAGATGGGTCTTACTACCTATAGTGACTTCTGTAATAGTAAATCATCAAATTCTTGCTAAGAGTTACAGGGCAATTAAGAAATTCTTGTGATGTGCATCTAAGAACACAAGGGTAAGACGAATAAGGGCTTCCCACCTTTACAGCCTTGAGGATTATAGGAATGTCAAATATAAACTCAGGAACCTTCGATGAAAGGGCAAAGTTTATAAAAGTCCAGGGTCTATATTTGCATAACCACCTTGAAAGTTGACTGACTGATAGTTCATGATCAGACCTTGAGAAGCAAGCTCTTTTTCACAGTAATCTCTGTGTGTGTGTGTGTGTGTGTGTGTGTGTGTGTGTGTGTGTGTGTGTGTGACAGAAAAGTAGAAAGGAGACTATGGAGGGGAAGGAGGGGAAGAAGAGAGGGTAATGGGAAATGCTATGACAGGTAACGTGGGAGAAGGGATCAGAAAGAGGTAGAGACGGTACAGGAAGGAACAGTGGGGTGGTTGAATATTAGTACACTGGGGCTGGAGAGGTAACTCAGCAGGTAAGAGCACTGATTGCTCTTCTAGAAGACCCAGGTTCTATTCCCAATACCCACAAGGTGGCTTACAACCATCTTTAATTCCAGCCCTAGGAAGATCTAATTCCCTCTCCTGGCTTCCTTGGATACTGTACAAGTGTTATATACAGGAATAGATGCAGTCAGAGTAAACATACACACAAAATAAAAATAAAATTTTTTAAAAAAAGAATTAGTGCACTGATCCATATACATAGATAGATATAGGTATAGGTATAGATATAGATATAGATAGACACATGCATATATCTTACAATGAAGCCCATTTCTTTTTTTAAAGTTTATTTTATTATTTTAATCATGTGTATATGGGTGTCTGTGCCTGTGTTGATATATACATATATGAATGTGGATTCATGTGACATCTAGAAGGTGTTAGCTCTCCTGGAGCTGGAGTTATAGGCAGTTATTAGCTGTCTCGTGTAGGTGCTAGGAACTGAACTTGAGTCCTCTAAAAGAGCATCAGTGTTCTTAATCACTGAGCCATCTCTCTAATCCTCATCAGCTTCTAAAAATTCAGTAACCAAAAATTCAAATTAACTGTCACACACTAAAAATATGAGAGAGATCAGTGGCGAGTATCCTCTGTTTCGAAGGATGAGTCATGGGAAGTAAATTACACTCAAAATGCCAACTGAATAATTTGATCCTATGGGAAAATATTGTGTATTGTTACAACTTGGGGTATCTACTATATTTAATAAAAGAGCCATTGAAGAATAATGGATAGAGAAGTATTGACAAAAGCTGCACTTTGGCAGTTGGTGGCTCCAGGTGACCCACAGGCCGCAGCAGCTGTCGACCACAGACACTGTGGAAGATATTCTCTCTATGTCTGGATTTCTTATTCATTCTCATTCACTCTGGTGTTCACACACTGTCCTGGGGCTCCGAAGCCAAAAGCATGATTAACAAATAATAATAATTGGTTTGAGGAGATGGCCTCGTGTATAAAAGTGCTCACTGTGCAAGCATGAGGCCCCAAGCTCAGGCCACCAAAACCTATGCAGTAGCATGGGTCCGTAGTCCCGGCATTCCCTACTGTGAGGTGACAGAGATAGAGACCCTGTCTCAGATGAGGAGGGAGAGGAAGGACCTACACTTGATGTTGTCCCTTTGTGTGCACTTGCACACACATACATGGGGGGGGGGAGATAGGAAAGGACAGGGAGGGAGAGAGAGAGAGAGATAGGGAGGGAGAGAGAGAGGGGGAGAGGGAGAAAAAGAGGGAGAGACAGTTCTTAAAAGAATAATTTAGAGTTTGGAATTTACCAAGGCTATCTTAGATCATGGGCCAATCGATCACTGTGACAGCCACCCATGTGGACTCTCTTCTCATTAGGATTATGTGGGTACTTTGCATGGCCTCCATCAGTGTGGACCCTATTTTGGAGTGGCAAGCCTGTGAAGAAGAACCTGGGGGAGCTTGGCAGCACCTTCGATAGCTGCCTGCATTTTTTTCTGAGCAGTATAGCACTGGTGTGGTTTGAGATGGTCTTTAAAAAAGGTGATCTGGAGCAGATGCCCTGGTGGCTACTACCTATAGGCAGCATATAACCAGAGTGATACTTCCGGAAAGTGGCAAGGCTAGAATTCAGGTTTAGTCATCTCTCGTCCAAGTATTTGCCTTGTCTTTAACTGGAGGCCAAACTCTTCCACAGACATTTGTAGTCCAGGCCTGGGGATGAGTTTGACTTTGTAGCTGGCCAAGTCTTTTCCTCTTCCAGGGCCCTGTGAGGACTTTGAGTGTGGTAGTTTAATCTAGCCTGACAGCTTAGCCTGGTCCATCTGCACACAGAGCTCTATCTCCACACAACCTTCTGGAGCATACTTTAAATGCAACAGTGGCCCTTGACGCTGGTTTTCTAAGACAATCTCACCCCCCACCCCCGCCCTCATGATGGACTACAGCCCAGAGATCACAGCTGCTTCCCAGAAATGACAGTTATCCTCTGCTCTCTCTGTCAAGGGTCACAGTTCCAGAATGATCAAGAAGGCTTTAACTATCACTAGGGCAACCTTGGACAGGCCCACCACAGAACCTACAAAAGTGAACCCAGCAGATCTGCTCTTGGATCAATACCCAGACCAACACTAGGAAATGTTTTTTTTAGAGCAACTCACTCCTTTGTGAGCTACTGTCCTAGCACCAAGGGAAAGCAAGGCAGTTGGAATCATTCCAGACTCCTCCCCAAAGCAGAATCCGTTCTTACTACTTTGTGCTCAGGACTCAAGCACCTCTGCTATGGCACACACAGGGACTACTCCTCCCTGAGTGCCTCTGCAAAGCAGCATCTTAGCCCCTTAGTTCCCACAACCAGCCTGATGCTAGGGAGGCCCATCCCAGTCTCCACTCATGGTCACAAGCAAATGAAAGAAAGAGGATCCGCTATATTCTCCTCTACAGGACTTAGAGTACTGGATTCCCTCCATCCCCTAGATTCATGATGTCATGTCAGAATCCTGGTGCATAGCCCAACATAGGTGATTACCATACAGGTCTGTCTTCTAACCTCTGACTCTGTCACCAACCATGAAGTGCTATGCTTACAGACGCTCCTAATCAATGGACCCAGGATAACACGGACATGACAAAATGCTAGTCTTCTAATCCTGTCTCCTGACAAGAAGAACAGAGCGAAGAGGTGATGCAGCTGAGACAAAGACGAGAGGAAGAGGCCCACCAGGAAGCAGAATAGTTCTCAGGTTAACAAGGCCCAGTCACAAGGACAGCTGGGCATGTCGTATATGTTACAGCTCTTCAGTGATCTCATGGAAGGAGGAGAAAGTGAGGCTGCCGGTTTTAGTCTCAAACCCAAAGAAGTGCTTACTATACTAGGCCATTGATAGTCACCATAATGTCGATAAAGCAGGCTAGATTTATTAGTTCAGCATGGTAAAACAATTTGCCTTGTTTCAACCTTCACTCCTCCCTGCCTCTCTGACTGTCTCGAGTCTTGAACCTTTTTTTGGTACATGTTGGTTTCATCCTTTTAAAGGAGGGATAAATGAGGTTGTGACATGGGCAGAACTAAAAAGAAAATAACTTTTCCTTTTGAAGTAAAATCCAAGACATTTCTATATGTGAGTGTGTTGTATTTATAGGGCTGTACAGTGAAAAGTTCTGGAAGGGTGTACACAGTTTGGTTTATACTGGTGCTTGTTAAGAAATATAAAAGAACTTTAAAAATATGTGTTCTTGTACCATTTTGCAAACAGATGTGATTTTTATATTCTAAGCATACATTTATGGTTTTTTAAAAATATTATTTAATTGTTTTATTTATGTGAATTTCTGTATGTGGGTATGTACATGTGAGTACAAGTGTCCTGAGGCCAGAAGAGGGAATCAGATGCTGTGGAGCTGCAGGTGATTGTGTGCTGCCCAGCATGGGTACTGGGGATTGGAACTTGGGTCCTCTGCAGAAACCGCATCCATCTCTCCAACTCCTCCAAAGACAATTTTTATAAAGAGAGACACTTAGGCATGGGGAAGTAAAGAAGAGGTATGGGATATGACTCAGTGATACGTTTGTCCAGCATGATGAGGCTCTGGGTTTGATCCCTAGCCCCTCAGAAGTGAAACTAAAAGACCAAAAAACTACACACATTAAACAAAAGCTCTTGATTTTTGGGTGAGAGAGACACCAAGGGATCACAGAGATGTGACTGATCCATATATTCTGGATTAGACTTTAGGACTGGTTTTCAAGTTTCTGGTACCTTGGTTGAGAAATCTGTAAGCCTCATAAATATAAAAATCTCTCCCCTATTCTGAAGGGGGAAAATGGAGCCATTAGTAAACTCTCAAGGGAATCAGGCTCTGTGTCCCAAGTGTTCCTGGTTTGGGGAGCAAATAGGATGGGACCAAGTTCATGCACAACATGAGGGCTGCCCAGGCTCCTAAGCCACTGCAGGGATGGAGGGGCAACATGCTATGGCTCAAGGGGATGGGGGCCATGATCCATGGTAAGCTCCAGGACACTTACACACTGCCACCGGAAATACTTCTGAGAGACCTAGCTTTGGTTTCTACCCTCTGCTTGGCAAGGAGGGCAGGAAGGAAGCACTTGTCCAATCTGCCTTAGTTTCTCAAATGTCACATAGGTCCGTCCAAGCAAAGATTCATTTTATTACCTTCTGTGGAGGTCTTCCTCAAGCCACTCTCCTTGCTTTTTCTCCATTCTAAACACTCAGTGGCACAGAAGGTCAGAGATCATTATATCATCACAACCCTAGGAACAAGGCTGTCTGCTTCTTCTATGTAAGTCAAGTGCTTCACTGTAGCTGACCCAAAGGTGAAAACGTCCACGTTACCAGTGCTCCTTCACATCATTTCTGATGACTCCCAAAGCGTGCCCCAAGAGACTTGCATTTCTACTACATAGCATCCATGAAAATTTATTCTCAAATTTCAAATGGCATCTTGTTTCTAATCTGTAGCCAAGTGTCTTATGGGCCATGGCCAAACAAATAACTTATTCTGGCTGGCTGGTTGGCTATGGATGAAACAACGCTTCCCCCCCCCCCCTGCTGTGCTAATGTCATTGATAACAACCTTCCTGCTAAGCATGTGTATGTTTGAACCACAGTTCTTCATCCTGTTTACAAGCTCGATCTTGACCCCACCCCAACTCACCCAAAGGAACCAGACAGGTCTGCTAAGAGATGAACTGACAGAGGACTCCAGAGAAAATGACTTACCTTTTTCATGGTTACTTGGTGGTGCAGGTGGGGGTGGAGAGGTGACAGGTTTGGACTTGTCGTAGTTGTTAAAGCTCTGGCTCCGACGGTTGTTGGCAGCAGCTGACCCTCCTCGTGTTTTGGCCTCACTGCCTGCAGCGGCCACCCTTGTGGTAGGGCCTGGGAGTCTAAAAGGCAAGAGGCAGAGGGTAATGCAGTCAGTCTTAGGAATACAGCAGTGTCCCAGAAAGAACTGCGACCATGCAGGAGACCATCATCAACAACAACATCAGCAGCAGCAACATGAGACCAAACAAACTCAGACACCAGGTCTGTGGAGAAGGCTAGTCAAAGGATTTGGTGCAATACAGCGAAAACACTTAAGGCTCATAATGACCCAGGAAAGCCCAATGGCAAGCTGAGAACACGATCCCTTTGAGTAAAGAGGAAATTTGAAGGGATTTGCTGATGAGAAATGTAAGACCCATCTTCTTTATCCTCCGAGACAGGTGTTCTTACTTTCCACTATGAGCAAAATACAACATCTCTGGCTCTATCCAGCATGCATCATAATTCAGCTTAACCCTGAATTATTTCTCCCATGTGTACTGTGTTGGAAATAGTGTTTGCTATAACCCAGGGTATAGGCATTAAGACCGGGATTCGGTTTATAACGGTAAGAGAGTAAACTGTGACCACTCAAACCCAACACATCTGTGGTGCAAACCTGAGGCCTGGCTGACAGTGCTCGTCTGGCTATACAGTTTCCTTCAACACCTGACAACCTGTCTCTGTGGCATCCCTTTGAGGCCCAGGCTTAGCTTGTTTCTACAGTCAACATATAAAGTCATAATTCTATCTGTGAAAACAGCAGGCTTCGGTTACTCTAAAGACAAATACACATTTTCCCTTTAAACAAAACCTCATTTTGGGTGGTTCTGAGAGTAAAGCTGCCAGATTTCTTTGTAGTGTGTCTAAAGATGTCAAGGAGTATTCCCTAGAGAGGTAAGGGGAAAGACTCCTCAAATCAGAATTTTGGTCCAGGAACTTACTAAGCAGGCTGTTTCCAATAATTAAAGTTGAAGGATGAATACATGATGACATATTTAGTAGTATCCTTCAGTTAAAACCCACTGAGCCGTGTTTAAAAGCAACTGGAGTCTCGGCTGACCAGCATTAGACCCAATGATAAGCCTGAGTTCTCAACTCATAAAGCTTTCAGCCTTCTCTTTCCATGCGATTCGGCGAGCACCAAAGAAACCCAGAGTCTGGAAGCATTTTAGATGTAAGCAGCAAGCACTTTAAACTTTTTCTCGTTGGCTCAGCAAGAAAGATGGCTGTGGAGCGCATAGAGAACATGAGCTGGTGTGAAGGGCTGTAAAAGCGATCTAGTTAAAAAGCTGGCTGGGTCCCGACTGGGAGCTGGGAGAGGTGGGGGTTGGAGGGTGGCCTTTCCCCTAACCAGCCACATTGAATCTTGAAGCCTGGAAGCCACTTGCTGTCAGTCACATCAGATCATTGCTTCCTGCTGTGCTAGGAGCATCCACCCTTTGTGAATTTGCAACCTCTGGTTTGGAGAAATTCACTCCCACAAGGATAGAACTGGTACAAATCCCCAGGCATTCCAGCATCTGGGGTGGGGGCTGGATGTGTCAGCACAGCTGGTCAAGGAGATCCAGGGATGGGACCTTAGTGACACATGGATCTACTTCTGATGCAGTGTCCTGCAAATTGCCCATGTTAGGTGACATGGCTTCTCATCCCTTGGTAGAACAGGTACACACAGCAGCTGTTGGGCTGGACTGATTTAAGCAGCCGTGATCTGCAGAAGTCTTTATTCCTACGTGTAGGATTAAGGAGTTGTTCCAAGATAATGTCATAGCAGAGGTATTCCTTAGTGCAGGCTTCAACAAGGGGTTGTAAAGAGCAGGGAGGCACAAAGGAGCAAGGTGGACAAAATCCTTTCAGAGTTGCTAGAGAGGCTCCACTGTGCCCACTCAAGGCTGGATCAGAGGAGATTTTTAGAACAGGGCAGAGGCAAGCCATCTAAGCACAGGATAGGTTTGATCTTCTGGAGTGTAATGGACAGAAAGCAGGCTTTCCCCACCCACAGGACTCCAAGCCAGCCTTACATCTGATACTCATATTCTTCATCTAAAGCTCTGGAAGAGCAGCAACCCAATGGGCAGCTGTACATTTGACATGGGATTTGATACCTGGTCTGTAGTAATTACTGACTGCCACGGAATTCCCCTCTCATCCTTCCTGCTTGGTCCAGATTTGTAAAGAACTAGCTATCATCATAAAGGGAACACACCCTGGTACAGAGATAAAGGAAGTAGACAGACTTACACGCTGAGAAGGAAGGAGGACACAAGTTAGTAGCAGATCACCATTTTGAAAGAGGCAGCATAAGCCTTGTCAAGCAGGGCTCTTTTTCTTGTTAAGGAACATTCCAGAAGAGAAACCATTTTGTCTGTGATGGAAAACTTGCTCTTGGGAGCCCCGCACTGGTGAAATAGTCTCCATTTGGGACTAAGAAGAACAGTCCTGGATCCCAAGAACAGCCATGGTTCAGTGCTCCTCTGGTGCTTGAAATGATTTCTCTGAAGTTCATCCATCTGACGATTCTAGCAAAAGCCACCTCTGCAGGCTAGTTTTATGTCAACTCGGTACAGGTTCGAGTCATTTGAAAGACAGGAACCTCATGATGAAATCACTCCATAAGATTAGGATGCAGGCAAGCCTGTAGGGCATTTTCTTAATTAGTGATTGGTGGGGGAGGGTCCAGCCCACTGTGGGATGTGGAGAGCAGGCTGAGCAAGCCAGGATGAATAAGAAGTCAGTAAGCAGCACCCCTCCACTGTCTGCATCAGCTCCTGCTTTCAGGTCCCTGTCCTGCTGAGTTCCTGTCCTGACTTCCTTCAATGATGTGGAAGTGTAAGCCAAATAAACCCTTCCCTCCCCAGCTTGCTTTTGGTCACGGTGTTTGATCCACAAGAACAGTAACACTAAGTAAAACACCATGTCCTATACAAAGACCATGAAGAAATGTATGTGAGGTAAGAAAGAAGAAATCAATCATGAGGAAGCCAAGGCACCCTTGGGACAGTGTGTCGATCTGTAACTGAAGTACTTCAGAATAAATTTTAGTATGAGATTTCAAGTAGGGGATTTCAAAGTCAAGGGCAACTACCGGGTCCTAGCAAGGCAGCTGTGTGACCATGAGAGTGCAGCAGGCAGCACTAGTAGGTACAGTCCTCCCTGGATCCAGAGGTGACATGTGTGTAGATGCAAAGAGGTAATTCACGGAAAGGAAATGATACGTTTCAAAAAAAAAAAAAAAAAACGAGAGACCCCAGAGCAAGACCCAGATTTGGTGTGTGGATGGGGACTGTGAATAGAGGCTCAGAAGTCATAGCACACTACACATAGTGAGAGCTAACACAGAGTAGAGATGAAGCCAGGCATGGTGGCTCATGCCTGTAACTCTAGATACTCCAGGCTGACACAGGATGAGTTCAAGGCCTTTTTGGCCTCCTGAGTATGTTCTAGGCCAGCCAACACAATTCAGTGAGATCTAAAAAGAGGTCTAAGGTTCTGGCTCACTGGTAGAATGTATCTGCCTTGCACACAATGTAGATTACCACCAAAGTATAGCTGGTCATGGTGGCTCATACCTATAACCTGGCACTGATGAGGCTGAGACAGGCAGACTGCCCTGATTCAATGCTACCCTGCACTGCAAAGCAAGACTCTATGTTAGAAACAAGGCACATTAAAAGAGGGCAGAGGAAATAAATGGAGTGTGATGGTTCTTGGGGGACAGAGTAGGGTGAACCAGCCAGGGGAAGGGAACAGGACCAGAAGAGGGAAGACCTTGTGGTCACACTAGGAAGCCAGGACTCTGTCCTATCCCTCAGGGCTGAAGCATTAATTAAGGAGGCCGTGGGCAGAGCTGGAGCTGAAAATAAGAGCATGTCTTCTTTACCGATGACACAGACCCATGGCCTCACACGGAGGCTTGCAGCCTCTGGCTGAACATTCTGTAGTTCATTACTATCGACGTCCTTGTGTATCATGGGAACTTGGATCAACCCCAGCCTGGAAGCCACTTGCTGTCAGTCACATCAGAATCCTGCCTTGTCGAAGAGCCGGACCTGACCCATAGGAACAGCTGCAGGTGGCGTGGCAGATGCTGCCCACTGCATAGCCTCACTGAAGCAAGTCAGCAGGAGGCAGGCGGGCAGATTGGCCCTGTGCCATTCACAGTGCCGAGAGGTCCCAGCGGCTCTGCAAGGAGAACTTCACTTTTGATGATCATTCCATATCCAGCTTCAGACTGACAGAAGGCACAGATGGATGTTCCCAAACCTACATGGGACTTTAAAACATTAAATGTAAGGGGAGTCCTGTGGAAAGGTGGGAGATAAGTCTTGCTTCTTTGAGAGCCATGGTCAAATTCTTCAAAGTGTGTGGAACACCAAGCAGGGGACTGAACTCCTTCCTGGCATGGAACCCACACCAAGCCCCCGTGCCTCCGTTCCACACGCTGTACGTGCTGATGGTAAGAGCGCCGTTCTTCTCTCCCAAACCACTTCAAAGGCTGGGAGTAGGGGGTGGGGTGTACCCCTCCCAGGAAGCATGGCAGCTTGTGTGCACATGCTGGAGGAGGGGAGCCCAGGATTGGAGATGCTTTCTTGCCAGACAAGATGATTAAATGCTAAATCTCTCATTTCCACGGCATCTGCTTTTCAGCAGCTAGGCAGAGGCCTGATTATCCCACTAATTTGACTCCACTCCCTAAGATGGCCAAGGCAGCCATAGAGGGAGCCATTCAGCCTGGCTGCCATACCTGACCTAGCTCAACCAGGAAACCAACATCACCCACGCATACCTGCAATTTACTGTGCACCAATGATATTCTAGAACTGGAAAAGCCTTTCTTACAAAATCCTCAGGACACTGTGCGTGAAGCAAGGTAGACATACACACACGCTTCTAAAGGTGGAATCATTTACCTACATCCTTGTGTCGCCAAGCTTTCCTGCCTCCTGTGAGCAGAGCATGGCATCTGCCTGTGAGTCTACCAGGGATGCCGGGGAGAAGACAACATGGTAGACTGCAGAAATGCATGAGGGCCACATTCAAGGATGAGGCTTATTCTGCTGAACATCTCTGGTGCCCATTAAGGTACTTGGCCCTGGCAGGAATCCAGTCAGCATTGACACTTCGACAAGAGACTTGTTTCTAGAGTTCTGGGGGCAGGTGGCCTACTCAGCCAGAGGTTGGGGGTGTGTGTGTGTCTCCTCTACCAACCAGAGTTTACTGCTGTACTTAAGGGTACTTAATCAGCCCCAGTCCTTATCAGGGCAATGCTCAGGGGTAGGATCTGGGAAGAGGGGAGCCCAGGAGTATGAGCCCATCCCTCTGTTGGCACTCAAACACAAGATGCACTCAAAATGCACTTTTGATGAGGGATGTGATGGCTCTAAAGGAAGCCAGACCTTGGCTGATGGCGAAGCTGAAAACTCCGTTCCTGGCACAGGCTTAGGATGGGATAGCTGCACCCTCGTCTTCAGCTCCTCTCTTCTCCTGCCTCCATACAGCATCTGTGCCAATGAAGGGCAGGCATGTGCTTCCCATCAGACAGCTTCTCAGACAGCTCCTGTCTTCTTCTCTTCTGGGACAAAGCATTGGGTTTCCTGGGAACAGACACAGGTTCCTCCTGGCTGCCCCTTTCCTTTGACGTGTACATACGTTTGCATGATGTCCAGATTCAGTGGGATCAGCCTGCTGGCATAGGAGATCCACTCCTGCTGCGGCTTCCTCTTCTTCATCAGGGAAAGCAGTCTCTTACAGGTAACGTGTACGTGCTATTCACCGAAGCAAAGGGCCATGCATTTTCTCCTCCACCAGTCAGGCTGCTCCAGGCTGGGTCTTGCCCCGGACAAGTTTTTCAGAAAAGGGCACTGATTTATAAAAGGTTACTAGAGCCTCGAAAAGGGGACAGCTGGTTGCTCGTCACACCGGGCTGTACATGGATGAAATGAAGGGCCGCTTTTCCCTCACTTTCAGGAAACAGTTCCTTGGAAAGGAAATGGAGCACCAGTCATCATGGGAGGATCACCCAGTGCAGCTTCTCTTGGGTGCCGCAGGGGCAGTGTGAAGGACTAGGCTGAGGCAGGGGCTCAGGCAGCAGGTTTGATAACCACTGCACAACATCAGAATGCACAAGAAAGAAACAGGTATGGCCTAAGGGTTCTGGGGCAAAACAACCCGGGCTCTTTTCCATCTTCTGTGTAGACTGGGAGCAAATGATCACACTTGTGAATAGTTTCCATATCTGCAAAATGGAGCTATTAACACGACCTACCTGGTTGCCTCATGGAGGCTGTAGGATTAAATGAGACTGCAGATGTTATAATGTAACCCGGGGTTGCCCATACCCAAGCATGCGTCTCAGGGTTCAGGACAGGATGTCTGCAAACAAGTGACTGTCCCTCCCCCCCCCCACCCCAAAAATTGAGGCACGGTATGCAGGAGAATCCAAAAACCAAAGACATGACAGTCTTCTGTAATGAATTCACATTTCGGATCTCAGCTCATAAAGACACCTACCCCTCCACCCCCAGTTAGTAACTGAGCAACCATGACCATAGCCAAAGCACAGCACACAGAGAGGAGATGCGGATTAGGGCCAGGATGAAGCAGGAGGCAAATGCATTCACTGTAAGATACCTACATAAGTACCTGGAAACTCACCTCTTTCTATGAACAGGTTTCTCATGACAAGGTGTAATCAATATAATGTAAACACCCAGTCTGAGCCAGTCATTTACACACATACAAAGCTTCTCACACACACATATGCACTCCCACCCGAGCCCACTCTCAGAACTCCCCCAGCTGAATCAATAGCCAAAACACGTTTGGGTTTGGGTAACTGGAGACTCGAGCGGGGGTGGGGTGGGGGTGGGGGAATCAACAGGGAACTCAGCCAGCAAGGAGGCAATGGGAAGAGTGGGCTGGGTTTAAACCATGCTTTGGAGGACACAGAGGACACTGCTAACCTAGAGATCTTTTTCTGACCCAGAGTGAAGCGGATGATTTTGCTTTGAGATGAGTCCTTAGATGATGCACTGCAGGGTAGGAAGGAAAAGGTGGAACAGATGAGTGAGGAGAGGCACATTAGGCAGGCCAAGAAGAAGTCCCTGGGCTGGTCCTCCATATACTTCTTCCCACTTAACACATAATGCCCTCCAGGTCTAACTTCAGTGAGTACAGTGCGAAGAAACTACCGTCAAGATTATCTAAAGCCTAGGCTTGTGATCTTGCTACTCAGGAGGCTGAGGCAGGAGGATGGATGGTATCTTTGTTACTTTTCTAATGCTCTAAATAGATGCCGGGACCAGGGCCACTTATAAAAAAAAAAAAAGTCTATTGGGAATTACAGTTTCAGAGGGTGAGTCCATGACCATCAAAGAGTGGCATGAACCACCACAGTTGGCATTTCAAGACCCGCTGGAGCCAGAGTGAGCTTAGGGTCATCCCTGGCAACTCAGTGAGGCCTTGTTTTAAAATACAAAGGAAAAAGGAAGCTGGAGACGTGGTCCAGTAACTGAGCACTTGCCAAATATGAGCAAGGCCCTGGGTTTAATTGTAAGACAAAACAAAGGATCTAGCTCAGGGCTTTTAGGTTGCTGATCCCTCTGCCGTGCCCCACTCGGTTCCACACTAAATATCCTTGCTGGCTTCACTCATCTGCCCGCTTTCTTTATCCTTTTTGCTTGATTTGGTTTTCTGTGATAGGGTCTCATGCCTCGGATGCTCTGAGACACCTTCACTTTAGAGTTTGGGCTGGCCTCGAATCTGTGGCAATCCTCTTGTCTCAGCTCCTCCTTCCTGTTTTTCTACCTTTCTAAAGCACAGCAACGCTCGACATAGGAAGCATTTATAACACATAGAGCCATACTCTCTAAAGTACTGATGTGTTGATCTCACAGGACTGTTCACTGGGCTATAAAAGCAAACACCCCATAGCTGTGCACATATAAAAACTCTTGGTCAGATTTAATCAATTTATAGTCATTTTGTGGTGTTTATCTTTCTTATGCCTTTTTAGATAAAAGTTAGGGTACTAGAGATGGCAATCTACCATGGAGTTGTCTCCCAAACTGAAACACTTATTTTGACATTCATTTTTCTTGTAGTATGGTCACAGAAAAGCCTGCGTTAAGAAGCAATGTTCTCTGGGAGTTAAGGGAGAGTGGAGAATGGTAAGAAAAAAAAAAAGAAATCAAGCAATTTTTGAATGTTTCCTAAATAATGGAATATAGATTGTATTCAAGATAGACACAAATGGAAAGAAACAAATGGAAGAAAATACACTTCTCCCAGAGATTCTATACTGTAGAAAACTTCATGTTGTGAATTATGGATCAAGTGCCCAGTCACAGCGAAGATTGTAAAGTGATAAGGCAAGTCATGGCTGCTCTGACATCACTAGACCTATGTTTCAGATGTTCTAGAGTGATTTAGGCAGGCATTCTAGAAAGCTGCCAAATCTTGATATTTGCTGTACAGCATATGGAACCTAGACATATGGGGTTTTTTCCTTTTTTTTTTTTTTTTAAAGATATACTTATTTTTATTTATATGAGTATACTGTAGCTGTTTTCAAACACACCAGAAAAGGGCATTAGATCCCATTACAGATGGTTGTGAGTTGCCCCACATAGCTGCTGGGAATTGAACTCAGAACCTCTGGAAGAGGAGTCAGTGCTCTTAACTGCTAAGCCATCTCCAGCCCTCTAGATGTGTTCTTAGTAGGCTTCTCTGCATCTTAAAGAGTTCTAACAAAACACCAGAACAGACCTGGCATCTAGGGTGCTCGCACCAGTGCCCGACACTAATAGCCAAGGGTCCAAATGGTTACCTTTGAGGCTTTGGCTACCAGAGATAGACTGTGAGGCTAGTATACCAAAGATAGACTGTGAGGCTAGTAGCCCAGTGCGAGCCAGCGGTGATGCAGTGCTAGCATCCTTAAGCCCATAGCCAGAGTGTTAGTATGGGATATCTTGCATCTAGACCTTGGCAAGATGCTTTGAAAGTAAGATCGGGAAGCAACAGTGTACAGCAGATGAAGCCACTCATGTGCAGAAGTACTCAGCCTGGTGGGATAGAGGGGTCAATGAGGACATAACCTCTCCACTCCTACTTCATGCCACCACTTTGTGGGGCCAGAAAGCATGATGTTATGACAAGAACCCTCTGCTGTTGGAGTAAATGAATTTAAAAGAAACATTGTCTTCAGTGTGGCTGTTCCTGAAGTAAAGTGTCCCTTAGCAATCGGTTGCTTTTCTTACAACCTAAAAATCTGGGCTTTATAATTTGGGCTGCCTCTTCTTCCCCAACTCTATCTAGTGAGTCTGTTTGTAGGCTCCTTGGCTCAGCCTTCAACATATCCCTCAGGTCCCATCTCCATCCACCTCAGACCATCTTGTTCAAGTCACTGGCACTGCCTAGTCTGCAGAGGTCTCCTCCACTGGAGTCCTTCATTTCGCTCTTGTTCCCCCATAAGCTTATTCATCAGAGAATTCTCTTTTCTTAATGTAAATCCAATCAAACTGTGAGGCTCCTTTAGCCACCTGGCTCTTAGAAAAGAGTCCAAGCTCACTTCATTCCGCCTGACTTTGGTACCCTATCCATCACCACACAGAGCCTTCTTTGCTTGAGGGGAATCGTCCAGTTCCTTCTCTTCCCACTGCCATGCCAAGCTTGCTCCTACCACAGAGCCTCCACACTAGCTGCTCCCCCTGCCAGATCTCTGCAGTTGAGGTTGGCACAGTTAGTTTCCTTCCGTTCATGTCTCACTACTAGATGCCATGTTCTCAGAGGGGCCTTCCCATTAACCCAGCCTAAACTATCAACCCTGAATCCCACCATCCTCCTACGGATGCACTTGCCTCTCCCATCTCCTTCCTGGTTTGTATGCTCATGGTGCAGCCTCCTCCAGGAACATGTAGAGAGCAGGTATCATGGCTATCATTCATCTCTGACTCCCAAGTGACTAACAGTACCTGGCACATAGAAGGCTTTGCTCTCACAAGATAAAAGAATGCAAACTGGCAGATTCAAGGTTCTGAGCAGACATGCAACAACAATCATAACAACTTAACTATGAGCCTCTCTCCTCTTCCCACACAGAACCTTTCCCCTGCACTATAATTCTAGCAAGCATTTCAGGGAATGGGCCTGTGCAGAAGGCAGCGTGGGAATGATGTACTCAACTCAGGTCTGCTAGGGAGCCTCCAGCCAGGGGAGTTCCCAGCTAGGCATTCCTCCAAGGAAAGAGCACAGTGCCTGGCTGCTTGGTGGGCTCTCTGTCTCTCCCTTCCTCCCTCCCTCCTTCTCCCTCTCCCCCTCCCCTCTCTGCGAGTCCATGCAGCTCTCCTATTTCACAGATTTCCATAAAGCCAGTTGGATAATTAGATAATTAATTAGGGGGCCTCATTTACATCAGACCCATACCTCCTGGCTGTAAGTACCCTGCCAGGTGGGAAACTGCACTTTTCATGGGGAAACACAGCTGTGACTCCAAGGTAGTTGAGGGTCAAGCAGCTTTGGGCTTGGTTTGTGGCTAGCAGGTGGTAAAGGGTCTAACGAGTTCAAGAAGCCTTCTGTACTGGTATTTTGGGCCATGGTGTTTTTCAGCACACATGCAGTGAAATCAAGCAACCAATCAGACCAGTGGCACTGGGTATCACTGCTAGCAGCGGGTGGCTTAAAAGAAGACAGTTATGATGGGCATTTCTACAGAACTTTCTCCTGAATCAAAGGCTTTCCAGTTTTTAATACATCAGTCTTTTTCTGCCGTTAAAGCAGATGACTTGTGGGTGATCTTTTACAAAACAGCTTAGGAATGTGCAGGCTTCTTCCTGACCTGTATGAACACACATCTCCAACGGGTACAGTGGAGCCTTGTTGTATCTATCTTGAGGCCATGCTAATGCCTCCACAAGGCCGCACAGGCTACCCTACACAGCTTCGGAGAAGGACACCAAAAGATCTGCGGCACCATCTGCCCCCGAGAGGAGCCCACCTGGACTGCATTTCCGCTTGTGTTTTTGCTTGTTGATGTGAAACTGGCTGGAGGGGCTGGCACGGGGCTTGGGGAGTGGCCAGCCCCTGTTGCTGAGGGATGCCAGCCTGGCTCTGGGACGGTGCCCCGGCCACCTGAGACCCGGCAGGTGGCAGAGGGGATGAGGAGAGGGGTTGCTTCTCAGGCTGCTGCTGCTGTTGCTGCTGCTGCTGCTTGTATCGGGAGAGGCTGAAGAAGAGGCCTAGAATGGCCTTGAGGTTCCCATTCCTGATCTCTGCAAGACAATAGAGAGGTTCTCGTCACCAGAGGCATAAACGTGGGAAACAACAGACCTTGTCAAATCGATGGCATGGTTGAAGCTGCCATGAAATTTTAAATGTTTTTAGGAAAACCTAATTTTGCACGCGATAGGCCCTCCCTGTCTAAACTGGAAATGACTAAGCATAGTCAATCTGCTTGTTGTTTTCATAAATAAAGCTTAAGGTCCTTGCTTAACATATATTGGAGGTTTAAGAACAAATGTACAAGAATGCCTTTGCACAGTTTAAATAAAATAAGGATTCTTGTCAGCCTTTCTTTTCCATGTTCAATGGCTTCTTCAGCCCTACCTGAGTTCAACTCCTGAAGGTCCATTAAAATCACTCCTAAACCACAAAGAGATTAGTCTAGTCTCCCCATGGGGTTGAAGTAGATGTACTAGGCAAGTCAGAACTGGCTGGCTGGTTGGCCAGCTGGCTGGCAAGGGCCAGGAGGAATTTCTCGGTAAGAATACCACTGAAAGAATGAGTGTCCCTCTCAAGACTGAGCCTGTGATCTGGGAAAGGCTGTGGATCCTAGACTGCTCTCTGGCACTAGCAGAGGCACTATGCTCTAGCCCCATCTGCCAAGTCCACACTCTGAGCCTCAAGCTACACAAAGCGTGCCAAAAGGCTGCCACTGAATCCAAATCCTTTCTCTCCTCTACTCAGTCAACCTTTCAAACCCGTGGCCCAGCCTGTCTTGTCCCTTGAATCCATAATTTGAATTCAGGCTTTGAGTGGGGACCGAGAGTGTAAGAACCAGGCCCCGTCAAGACTCACGCGAAATATTTCCTATATGAAAATAAAGTTGAACAGAATGGGAAGAACTTTAAATTCCAGACGGTATGTTTTAGACATTAAAATGCATTTGCCTCGAGGCATGCATTAAAAGCTGTGGCAAGGAATGAAATATTTATTCCATATAGAAGCTGAGCATCCATCCTTTCATGTAGCATTTTTAACACCAGCTGCCAATGGCCAGAGGCTACACTGACCCCAAGGCACTGAAGTAGGGCCACGGAGAAAGAGGAACATCAGAGAAGAAAACCCAGAGAGGTAATATTCTCCAACCCCCCCTCTACCCACCCACCCACTATGCTAGCATAAAACAAGGCCAAGAAAGCTTTAGGAGTCTTGTGAGAGGGTGGGAGTCAGCAGCCCTGCTTGTATGGGGAGTGCAGGCCTCAGGCTGAGCCCTGGCAGAGGAAACCTGCCCAGGAATGCCCAAGGGCATCCTCTAAGGTCCAATGCAGGCAAGAATGTGTGAAGGAAAGTAATGTGTGCCTTCAGGACAAACCATGTTCCCACAAGGAAGGAAGGGCAGCCAGCCAGACCTTTGGACCAGTGTCCAACCCTCCACCCCCAAGTTAGACTGGGACAGAGCATTTGTTTTGCCAAAGTGCCCCTTTCCTCAGGCTGTGCGGGATAACAATGCGCCCTTCTGGAAGCCAGTCTTCCAGCCACACTTGGAAAGCTAGCAGGTTCTGTGAAGGCTGACAGGTGCAGCAGAAGATTTACAAAGTCTGTACCTCTGGACTCCAGCCTGCACTCTACTGCCCCCCAGCTGTGCAAGCCCTGCCTTCTCCCTGGGCCTCTTAGGAAGGGCAAACTTCCACAGCCAGCCCCAGCTTTACAGAGCAAATGACATCAAGATTCGCTGTGTGTGAATAATGATGATCTCCACCACTCTTGGTGCTACCGGAAGAACACACCCCCAGAACCCCAAAGAAAACAGGCACACGGCTTCATGCTGCACGAATAAGCCTCTCAGGGTGATGACTTTTTCAAAGTTACTATGCAAACTATGATTTGTTTATTAGAGGGTAATTTTATGTGTCTGAGTATCTTGCGTGCACGAATGTGTGTGCACTGTATTTTTATGTACGTGTTTTCATGCTGTATGACTCAATGCCTCTATGCCTTTTGCCCGCAGAAGGTGCTGTTGAATTCCCCGAGTTCAGGTCCCTTGCAAGAGCAGTCAGTGCTTTTAACCACCGTCCCCAAACTATAATTATTTTTTAAAGTGCATTTTGCTTTGTATGCACTAAGGAGAAGTGCATGCCTTGGCATACCTGTGGAAGTTAGAGAACAACTTCTGATAGACAGTCAGTGCTCAGGGCCTGCCTGAAGCAGTAGTGGGCATGTTCAAATCAGCGCCCAAAGCCTGACAGCCCACCCAGTGCATATGGGCCCCAGGGACTGAACTCAGGTCATCAGGCTTAGCAGCAAAAGGCCTGTACCTACTAAGCCTTTTCTCCAGCCCCAAACCATGCTATTGATACGTGGGGCTCTTAATTATGTCACAATGAGCGGTGGAAGTCAGGACGGATCTAGTCCAATTGGAACGCCCAGCCATTGCTTATGAACTACCCCCTGTGACACGGATTCACAGAAAGTGTCAGAGGTGAGGGCGCAGCTCCCTAGCTTTGCTGTGTAGCTCCTGCTGCTTTGTTCGATAGCCCAAGGAAACTGAAGGAGCTGCATCCTGTTCCCAGATGTCCTTATAAGTACGCATCACAGACTGTGAGGCTGGGGGCAGGGAGTATGACTCAGTCAGTGACTTCAGTCATGTGGAAACTTAAGCCAACAGTAAGGGACAACACATCTCTGGTCATCTCTTGGACAGAGACCTGAGTAAGGGATGAAATTCAGAAATTAATCAAGTGTCAACATTCAAATGAACACCTATGAAGGAACATGGGTGGTGGTGGGGGGAAATGAACCTTCAAAATATGAATTTATTGGAGTGATAACAGCTATTCTTGGAGATGAAATCTATGTAAAATCTAATTTTTTTGTGCTTTTCCCAGTTATCAGGATGGTGAGTAGTTGGTGATTAGCAAGTTGTTTTTTTTTTTTTTAAAGATTTATTTATTTATTTATTATAATGTAAGTACACTGTGGCTGTCTTCGGACATACCGGAAGAGGGTGTCAGATCCCATTACAGATGGTTGTGAGCCACCATGTGGTTGCTGGGATTTGAACTCAGGACCTCTGGAAGAGCAGTCAGCTCTTAACCACGGAGCCATCTCTCCAGCACTGCCCCTCCCCCATTAGCAAGTTTTATGACTGACTAATGTGTACCTCCAAGCTATTCACAAGTGCATGGTGCCTGTCATTCCGATGCCCAGGACCAGGGTGGGGGTGGTGGACCAGGGGAAGCTGGAAGTCAGAAGATGATGAGATTTCTCCAAGGTAATAAGCTCGGGGGTGAGACCTGAATCCATGTTTTTTTTCTAGCTCAGGGGTTGGTTTTCCTAACACTGTGTGACTTGGCTTGCTTGCATGCCCGTCACATGTGGTGAGTTTAAAAACAGCAGATAGGGGCTGGTGAGATGGCTCAGCAGGTAAGAGCACTGACTGCTCTTCCAGAGGACCTGAGTTCGGATCCTAGCAACCACATGGTGGCTCACAACCACCCGTAATGAGATCTGACGCCCTCTTCTGGTGCGTCAAAAGACAGCTACAGTGTATTACGCCGGAGCGAGGGGGGTCGGCAGAGGTCCTGAGTTCAATTCCCAGCAGCCACACACATGATAGCTCATGGTCATCTGTACAGCTACAGTGTACTCATACACATAAAATAAATACAATAAATCTTAAAAAAAAATAAAAATAAAAACAGCAGATAATGTTTTAGTTATTAAGGTAGCTCATGGGCATGTAGCATTTTTTATTTCCTGGTGCGTTTAACATTCCTTAACACATTTTTAAATAAACCATACAAGAAAAACAAAAGGTATGTGTGTGTGTGTGTGTGTGTGTGTGTGTGTGTGTGTGGAGGGGGAGGTCAAGAAAAGCTTAAAAAGAGAATGAAAAAGCCCAGCATGTCCCGGGGCTCAGGGCTAGCCTCTCACAGTTATGGACATATCCTAAAGTGCAACGGCACACCCTGTGCAGCTGTAAGTACTGGGCTTGTAGCTACCACGGGCAGCAAGCCATTTGCTGCTCTTGACCGCTTCCCTTTCCCCTAAAGCATCTCCACCTATCAGAGGTCATGGTCTACTCCAGCAAATACACGGTTTTTCTTGGTATTTTTATTATAAAGATCATAGGCGCATAAGCCAACCCTGAGGGCTGAATCTCTGTAGTCCACTGCTTAAAGGCGGTGTCGTAAGACTCAAGGCCTCTGAGCCTCTGTTTCCTTACCCCACACATCGAGTACATCTCCATCTGATCTGACGTTAGAAGTGTAAGGAGAGAGGATAAGAAACTGAGCACCCAGCACCTGCAGTACCATCTCACTGTGTATGCTGAGCTCAGAACACACAGGCCCTCTCTAACTACAGCTGTCTCAGCTCCCTATCGGGTGGGTCTTTCCACCCAAGGGAAGCCTGAGAGGGAGTCTGCCCACACAGCTTTCTCTGAGGGTCACACAAAGAAAACCATCACAGATAACCTCATAGTGGACAAAGTTCAACAGTGGCTTTCTGGGGCTGGAGAAATGGCTCAGTGGTTAAGAGCACTGACTGCTCTTCCAAAGGTCCTGAGTTCAATTCCCAGCAACCACATACATGGTGGCTCACAATCATCCATAATGAGATCTAGTGCCCTCCTCTGGGGTGTCTGAAGACAGCTACAGTGTACTAACATGTAATAAATAAATAAATTAAAAAAAGAACCGTGGCTTTCTTTCTGTTTCTTTAAATAAATCAAAGTATTCCACACCCGGTGTATACACATAAAATTAAGTCTACAATCCAATGACTTGTGGTGAGTTTAACCAGTTCTAATATTAAAACATTTCTATTAATGCCATTTCCTATACTCAGTGGCAATCAATCCCCAAACTCCCAGGCACCCGTGAATCTGCTATCTCTACAGATTTTCCTTTCCTAGGCATTGTATGTAAATCATATAACTTGTAATCTTTTGTATTGGCTCCCTTTACTTAACATACATGTTTGTTTCTTTTTTCTTTTCTTTTCTTTCTTCCTTTTCTTTCTTTCTTTCTTTCTTTCTTTCTTTCTTTTTTTTCCTTTTCTTTTCTTTTCTTTTCTTTTTTGTTTTTGAGACAGGGTTTCTCTGTGTAGCCCTGGAACTCACTCTGTAGACCAGGCTGGTCTTGAACTCAGAAATCTCCCTCTTTCTGCCTCTCAAGTGCTGGGATTAAAGGCGTGTGCCACCACTGCCTGGCTCATTTTTTAAAATTTATTCTTATATCAAAGTACACTGTTGCTGTCTTCAGACACACCAGAAGAGGGCATCAGATCTCATTACAGATAGTTGTGAGCCACCATGTGGTTGCTGGGATTTGAACTCAGGACCTCTGGAGGAGCAGTCAGTGCTCTTACCGCTGAGCCATCTCTCCAGCCCCCCATATTTTTGTTTTTAACGTTATTTTTTATAGTACTAGGGATTGGATCGAGGGCCTTGCACATGCTAGGCAAGCTTTCCACTCACTGGGCTGCATCACTAACCCTTAGCATAAGTTTTGTTTAGCCGCGTTAGAACACGAAGCGGCTTTACAGCACGGCATAGTCATCACTGTATGGGCATACCATATTTCCCTTATCATTTCCCCAGTTGATGCACTGTTAAATTAGGTTTGCATACCACAAAGAACTCAACAGAGGTGAAAGCTCTAAAAAACCACCTAGCCTATCCCATGGGTGGTCCATAACAGACAGTATCCCATATAGCTAGAATTGTCTTCTGCCCACATTTCCAAATGGTATTTGTCTGGTGAACCAGTTCCATCGAGGAAGCCTAGAAACAAAACCCCGAAAGACCACAAGAATGTTGACATTTCCCAAGGCTTTGGGAAGGGAGCCTGACTCTGCATGTGACTGGTCAAGCTCACCCAGACTTCTTATACAGATTAAAAACAGGAACACCTAGAGTGAAGTGCCTGCCCAGGGAAACTCTGGCCTGGCTATACTCTTTGGAATGGAAGGTCAAATAGTACAGACCATTCTGTTTCAGTGATATCCAGTACTATCAAGGACACACACCTCTGGTTTCTGCCTGACCCCTCTGTTCCTACTGGCTTGTACCAATCCGCTTAGACATAAGTACTAATTTATCTTAGATATAAGATAAATCTGCAGAGATGATACACGTAATGCCAGGGATGACAGCTAAGTCAAAAGATGGGTTGAGTTTTGTTTGTTTTGTTCCGTTTTTTAGTTTTTTGAGACAGGGTTTCACTATGTAGCCCTGGCTGCCCTTTGCAGACCAGGCTGGCCTCAAAGAGATCCCCTTGCTTCTGCCTCCCAAGTGCTGGGATTAAAGGTGTGTGCCTTCACCACCTGGTTTGTTTTGGGTTTTAGAGACAAGGACTCATGTAGCCCAGTCTGGCCTGGATCTCAGTATACAACCAAAGGTGACCTTGAACTTTGTACCCCTGGCTCTACACCTCAGATGGTGGGCTTGGAAGCCTACACCTCCATACTTCGTTTATGTGGTGGAGATGGAATCCCAGTTTCTTGCATGCTAGGCAAGTACTCTCCCAATAAGCATGTTACCATGTTACCAACAGAGCCATCTCTGGCAACATTATAACATTATTTTGTTTCAACGCTTTTTTTTTTTTTTTTTTTGTAAAAGGAGTCTCACTATGTCTTTGCTTGATACTCTCTAAATGGACCAGACTGACATCAAATACTATAGACCTACAGGCTTTGCCTGGGATTAAAGGAGTGGTCACCATGCTGGGCTTGTTTTGACATACTTTAAAATTTTTATTTATTTATTTATTTATTTATTTTTGCTTAATCACTTTACATCCTGCTCACTGCCCCCTCCCACAATCCTTCCCCTCTTCCTCCTTCCCCTTCTTCTCTGAGTGGGGGTGGGGTGGGGAATTCCAACCCGGTCAGGAAGTCCTGTACATCAGAATAGCAATATGAACCAACCTTCCCTAGAAGAGAGGAGGAGCGATTTTGAGTCAAAGTGTAAGGAAGGGGGTATTGCAGAGGGCAACTGTGAGGCTCCTCTCCAAGTCCCGCCAGCCCTGTGCGCGCGCACGCGCGTGTGCATTGCTCTCAGTGATGGGCAGGCTGTGTAACCACCTCAGACCGCCCAACCATCCTCCCTGCCCTGGAGGCAACTGTGTTCCACCAATGGCACTATCCGTGGGGAAGAGGGGGACAAGGGCACAGAAGCAGAGCCTGTGGGGACCCTTGTGCAGAGGGACAGAAACTGCCACTCAGTGCCACACTTCGCTGATGTGAGGACAGTCAGTGGACACACGCCATCTGTTCCCTGCGCTCAAAGGCTCCAGAGACACTTCCTGTCCCACCCATGATGAAAGGAGTAGCAAGCGAGCAACTGGTTTCCCATGAAAGGCACAGCACTCCTTCAGGAGCCACTGAGAAGCGTAGCCCAGGACTACGGAGTCCAGGGCCTTCCATGTTCATAGTCACTTGTAATGTCAGAAAATCATCACGGTGTTTTAAAAAATAATGTTCTTTTAATGTCTTTTGTTTTTCTTTTGAAGCCAACTGCTTGCCCCAGGCTCCTCGTGAGAAGCAGCTGGCAGCTGGAAAGCCCCACAGATACACCTCCGCCCTTTCCCAGTGATTACAGCTGGCTCTGGAATGGGCGGGCGGGCTGTGCGCACCTGTCCCGCGGTGCTGGAGTAGCACAGGCCTGCCCCGACCTGCCTTTAGAGAGCCACACAGAGCCTTTGTTCCAGGCCCAGACGGCGGGTGCCCAGGGGCAGTGGCTACAGCAATAGTCCACAGAGGTGATGCTGGTCTGAGTGGCCCCCTGGCCCACGCCTCCTGCACTCTTCGTGCCCTCGAAGCTCGGCCCTATCTCTTTGCTCTTGGAGATGTGCCAGAGTCTGCCAGTTTAAGCCTGCCCTGCCCTGGGGTGATGTTTAAGATCTGCCCTGCCCACAGTCCTTCCAGACTCCACCTGTCATATCTGACAACCTGTTCTGGGAGAGGGGTGGGAGTGGGGGCACGATTTCTGAGAATACTAGGACTTTGTTCTTCCAGGCCCAGAATTCATCCTCCCCTGTGGTGGAGAAGCAGGGGTCAAGAACGAGGGATCAAGAATGAGCCCATTCGAACAACAATGTAAACTAACTAGTACCCCTCAGAGCTCCCAGGGACTCAACCACCCACCAAGGACTATACATGGTGGGACTGATTGTTCTGGCAGCATGTGTATAGTAGAGGATTGCAAAATCGATCATCAATGGGAAGAGAGGCCCTTGGCCCTGTGAAGGTTCTGTGCCCCAGTGTAGGGGAATGCCAGGGCCAATAAGTGGGAGAAGGTGAGGTGGCAAGCATGGGGAGGGGGGAGGCAACAGGGGTTTGTTCTTGTTGTTTTTGTTTGTTTGTTTGTTTTTTGGAGGGGAAACTGGGAAAGGAGAAATCAT
>JADRCD010227747.1:28617-43279 GCA_019843815.1 Montemys delectorum
AAAAAAAAAAAGAATGAGCCCATTGAGGGCAGCAGTACACTGGATACTTTTTGGGTACCTAGCTCTGCAAGTTGACTATGACTAACTAGAGTTGTGCTTGTGGAAGTACAGTGCCCAGTGCAGTTTAAAAAAAAAAAAAAAAAAAAAAGACAGCCTGTTTGGATAGCCTGGGTGCCTTCCCAGAGATAAGGCTGCATCTCTAGCTTTTCCAGGGTGAAGAGGCACTTATTAGAGATGTCACTCATAATCTGTCTTTGTGTGTGGTGTGTTCTTGTGTGTGCTCGTGGGTGTGTCCAAACGCACTGTGCGGGAGCCACTCATTACTGAACCTGAAGCTTACCACCTGGCCAACTGTCTGGTTACCTCCTGTCACCCACCTCTGTCTTCCTCAACTTCAAGTCCTAGGTGTACGGGCAAGGCATGAGAAGTCATGACCAGTAGGGACCAGCTCAGGCCTGCATGCTCGCACGAAAAGCACTGCACCCACCGAGCCACCTCCCAGCCGCATTCAGCTTTCAGCCAGTTTCTCCATCAGTAACCATGAGTCCTGTAAACTCCCTCTTCAGACGTGAGAACTGGAGCCAATGCAGACAAGCCCAGCAGAGCATAAGGTTAGCATCTGTTCGGTAAAGACATCTATGCCTTCCGAGTATACAGAGATAAGAGAACAAATGAAGCAGAAAGATAGACAACAGGCAGCTGCTAAGTGGCCAGAGTTCACCTCCAGGCCCAAGGGAGGAGGCAAGACTGTACAACTCTGTAAAAGTTCCTGCAGATGCTCCCCTGGGAGGACAGAGGCCAGCACCATTCCTAGACACTAACAGGGACATGCTCTGCCACCTACTGGCTAGCACAGGAATAGCACAGAGGGACATCCTGTACACTGAATTTGTGTCTACTACTGAACACTGTAGGTTCCAGCAATGTACACTAAGTCCACAAAGATGAGACCCATACCTAGGGCAGGACAACCTTCTAAGGATTTTTCTGTAAGTCCTGAGATTAAGGTTGGCTAAGCTACTCCTGAGACTCATGGAACGGGTGCCCAGGCCTGTCCAAGATTGGGCTTGGTAAAAGGAGAATTACAACCCTTTTCTGACACATTCCACACAGAGTCACACTATGGATGGAGAAGCCATGGATGCCTCCTACATCCAACATGGAGGAGACAACAGCTCAGAAGCACAGCCAGATGATTCAAGCTTTCTTCTCTTTGCAAGGACAAGGCATAAGCCCATGCAGAACCCATGAGGTTTGCTAACTTACCTACTCCATCTGTGGACTCCGGCTTACTGCTCCCTCAGCCCCACCCCAGCTTCCAGGGCCAATACTCCCTTACATCTTTTCAGAGCACACGCCACGAGGAGCAATTGCACTGCTCGGACTGCACTACCTGTTCCGGTGGGGTGGGGGGGAACTGGAGGCAGGTGCAGCCTAATGAGCTGGTAAGATGCCTGGCCTATGGCAGCTTCAGAGCTGGCAGCAGCTGCCTGTGTTTACAAACAGGGGGAGGGGGAAGGAAGGGGAGAGAGCAAGAGAGAGGGAGAGAGAAGATTCCAGGTGGAAGTGTTGCCTGAGGAGGCAGATAATTCTGGCCAGCGGGCTCCAAACTATTATCCCATCTAACAACACTCCACTAGCGGACACTGTTGCTGCTAATTAGCCACCAAATCCAGGTAAATTAAAAGCTAATCGGGAGGCTAAAAGGTAGGAGTGTGTTCACAACCTGCACTCTCTCTGTCTTCAAAAACAAGGTGAAGTGCCACCAGTAAGGACTAAGCAGTTCCCTTGGGTGCTGGAGGGTTGAACTTGGTTCTGTGGTTGGATATTCTCTTTCTCACAGATAATGACTGGTGGATAACCTGCTATGCCACGGGGCTGGGGATCAGTGTTGTTGAAGCAGGAACTTCTCTAACTGGAGCAGCAGGCGTGCTCCCTTTCTCCCCCCCCCCCCCCCCCCCCTGGCATGCAGATGTAGCATGCAGACAGGGCTTTGCTCTTAGAGTGATCTGAGAATTGTGAGAAAGTTAGTATACGGCCCCACCGGCACCCCTGGTCATGACTGCAACAATCAATTGTTAGGTAACAGGTAGGCCTTAACAGGTGGGTATCACAAATGACGAAAAGGCGTGGGCTCTGACTCACCTTCTGCAGACAGCCCCTGGGTGTTGATTCCCTTAGCTGCCAGGAAATTCAAGCAAGCATCTATGTTTTCAATCTAGAGGGGGAAAAACACAAGACACGTTTAATAACCATTCAGCTTTCTCCAGACCCACTCACGAGGAACCAACAGCAAGCAGAACGCACTCAAAGCGACCAATGAGGTAGATGGGAGCACAGTTAGGGCTCTCAAAGCACCATCTGTACTCACACAGGAAGCAGTTACTTAATATCCTAACCGCACGGTGCCAGAAGTCAAGGCCTTGGATTGCTTGCAGATGCCAAAAATAACCAGGGTGGAATGAGATCTCTCATCTTGATCAATGTCACCACGGTGTGATCCTCAAAGCCAGAGCGGTTGCCAGTAACACGGAGGTGGAGATGAAATTGATAGACCCACCCATCCTCCAGTTGCTGGGGGGAAATTTCCAGTTACTAAAGATGCAGGCAGTCAAATGTCCACACGGTGAGTGGCAGTTCCAGCAGGAACCAGTGTTTACCCACAAAATTCTCAGCCTGGCAGGCATTGCAGGTGACCACAGAGTCCCATGACCTCTGGGATGCCCCTGTCCTTTGTCCTCTCAGTGGCAAGGATAGAGCCACCAGCCGGAGTCTGGGAGGCTGCCCATGTTGGCTAGTGTTGACACCAAGGCCAAGGGCAAATCGATGTCAAGCCTCCAACAAAAAAGCAATTAGATCATCCCCAAAGGTCTGATTTGACTTCAACTGTCAGGCCTAATTACCTTTTTGTTTTAAAGGAGAATATCCTGGCTTGATGAATGTCTCTGGTGACCAAAAGTAAAAGAAACGGCTTTTGACGGGGCACAGCGATCTTTGGACTTCATAAAATTTGCGGTACATAGTGATGATTCCACCACTCCTATCTGCCACTAACTCCTGCAATGGGATTTCCCAGACTCCTCAATGTTTATATGCACTCAACCCAGTATTTACTCCATGGAGTTTATTCTAAATTAACAGAGCACTGTCTTTCACAATGAACATATTGTCCTTCCTCCCTACTCTCAGGCAATGTCTCCATGGTTCCCCACAGCTACAGCTGGTGAGAAGTGCTTTATTTTAATAGCTCTGAGCACAGCCTCGTGAATTTGATTCACCCCACTATATGAAGTAGACTTCATTCTGCCACTGACTTCTGGCATTATCCTTCTCCACTCTAGCCTGTAGATCTGTTCCTACCTCCTGAGGTCTTGGATTCCAGGAGGGTATTAAAACATCTAACAAATTCCATGCTTTTATCGTGGTCTGACAGTGATCGTGGCCCTCAAGGTGGGGGTGGCTCCCACTGTTGAACTCATTGAGTGGGCCACAGGCCACCTGACTGAAACTGGGGCATCATAGAAGAGCCCACACAGCCCCCAGCTAGAAGTGACTCTCTCCAGACAACCCCCCTTTTTTTTATTTATTTGTTTATTTTATGTGTATGAGTACACTGTAGATGTTTTCAGAGATACCAGAAGAGAGGGCATTGAATCCCATTATAAATAGTTGTGAGCCACCATGTGGTTGCTGGGAAGTGAACTCAGGGCCTCTGGAGGAACAGTCAGTGCTCTTAACCACTGAGCGATCTCTCTAGCCCACCCCTACCCCCTTTTTAAAACCGAGGTTCCCTCTCCTTCCAGCCCACCTTGAAGGTCCTCACCAGGCTGCTGTATAATCATGAGACCACTAAGTTCTAGCACCTTGGAGGGGAAATGAAAGTGGGAAGAGAGGAAGAGATTGCTTCCTGAACCCTATCACATGGTGTGTGGAGGGTGATCTGCTCCCATTTGAAAATATAGCAAGAGTTAGGTTTCCAAATACTGTTTTATCCTATTACAAAACTTGCTTGTAAGAGAAAATATTAGTCATAAAAAGAAAATACTGTCTATGATGGTTTTGTTTCTGCTATTTATACAGCAAAACACTTAATAGAAGGTTGTGGGCCCACAAAGAAGCACTGTTGTATAGACAAATACACACAATATGTGTTTACACACACACACACACAGACACACACACACACACACACACACACACACACATTTATACAAAGAGAGACTGTCATTATGTTACCTAGTATAAACTTGAACCCCTGGAGCAAGTCTCCTGCCTCAATCTTTAGATTAGCTGGCACCATAGGTTCAAATCAATATCACTTTGAAACCACAAAAAAAGTATGAAATTGAATGAGTATTGTGATGCACTTCTATAATACAAGCATTTGGAGACATGGGTAGAGGCAGGAGAAGTTGAAGTTGAAAGCCAGTCTGAGCTAAACATTACTCTGTTTTGAAAGTCAAACAAGCACTAGAGAGATAGCACAGTAGTTCAGCGCACTTGCTGGTTTTCCGGAGACCCAGGTTCAGTTCTCAGCACCCACATGGCAGATCATAACTGTCACTAACTCTTGTTCCAAGAGATCTGGTGCCCTCTTCCGGTTTTGGCAAACAGAAGGAACACATGTGGTGTACATTCATACATGCAGGCCAATACTCAACATGTAAAACAAAATTTAAAAACCAAACAAAAATGTTGTACACCACATTCTTTCCCGCCCGTCCTTTTCCATAACCCCATGCTACTTTTTGGTAGAGCATTCCATCTTGCACATGGCTGACGAGAAGAGCTAAGGTAATTCTATCCCCATGGGGAAAGAGAAAAGGAAAAAGCTGTCTGTCACTGAATTTTTGTTAATGCAAAAATTAAAAGTGATACAGTTAATATTTACCCTAGAAAGGGTCATGTGATAGGCTACATAGTTTGGTATGAGAGTAACAATGTGAAACTACAGGAAAAAATGATGTGTGGGGGGGAGAAAGAGAGACAGAGACAGACAGAGACAGACAGAGAGGCAGAGAGAGGCAGAGAGAGAGGTAGAGAGAGAGAGACAGAGAGAGAGACACAGAGACAGAGACAGAGATTGGTTTAAGAAAAGCATTCTATAATACAGCACTTCTACAAACTCCCTTTTCAAGGATCAGGAACATGGTAATCCATCTCCTCTACAGAACATTCAGTGCATACAGTGACGAGTATAGCACATGGCAGGCTCTGCTGGCAGAGCTGGCCTTACTACATTTCAATTCAGCCATCTGCTAGGATTCCTCATAACATTCAGTCCTACAAGAAGGATGAATAGCTATAAGTGTAATTAAAAAACAACAACAACAAAAGGCACAGAGGCATACCATCTCCTTAGTTAAAAAGTTCTACCATTCTTTCACATAATTTAATGGTGTCTTTAACATTCCCTCATAGTGCAAGTGGGGGAAGGAGTGTCAATAGTCATCTAGTAGGTAGAAGTCAATGACAGTCCTACTATGTGCATGACGACCCTTTCATGCACTTAGTAGGAGGACAAGCCTTACTCTCTGGGAAGGATTGTCCAGTTAGAACACCAACAGTGCTGAGGCTGAGCCTCCTCTGGTTAAATGATTCATTCCCAGCTTGGCTGTGCTTGGCGGTGCAGGTGTCAGGCACTGAGCTCCATTCTTTGGATGCCACTGATTTTAGTCAGGACCACACGATATGGCAAGTGAGGTAAGAAAGCTAAGGCCAGGCTTTTGAACTAGATCACCCAGGTCAGCGAAAAGGGCTGGGGAAATGCACCCAGGAGGCCTTCTGATCTTGCTCAGGGGCCTGCACCCACATACCCTTCCTCTTTGGGGTTCACAGAGCCATTCCATGCCCCTCTGATTCCCCTCCAAAGCACATGAATCAGAGGAAGCATCTGAAACTTCGTTCTTTCAGTATAGAGAAAGCATTAGGACACTAAGAAAATACAAGGGACAACATCCAGGAGGCTGAGCCACACTCCCAGAAAACGTTAGATGAAAAAAATAAAAATAAAACTGGGCCACCGGGGAAAGGTCACACACAAGCTCACAAGGACCTTGAAATGTTCCCAGTGTCCTGAACTCTGCACAGGAGGAGTTAAAAAAAAAAATCCCTCAAGTCACAAATCCACTCTTTAATCATGTTCTTCTGGGGCTGGAAATCACTCCTGACAAAGGGGGCTGGGACCCTCACTCTTTTCATCTGCACCCCAGGAACACAGAGAGACTGGAGAGCAGGAAGGGGTCAGGTCTGGATTCCAACCGCCCCCAGCTTCATTTGGAACGAGATGAGAAGCAGGGCCTGTTGCTTTGATCCTGGTCCTCTCGAGATTACAATGTATCTTAAGGTTTTCCTCCAAATATAGCACAGGTAAGCAACCCAGCCCCTCAGCCCGTGAACACTGCAAGCCACCACCCTACCCCAGCAGCACCCCAGTGCTCATTATAGCAGCAAAGATGCTCTCGTGCCCTCTCTAAAGAGGGTTCTGGCTCATGTGTGATCCAGACACCCAGTGAGAGCTGAGGATCCTGTTAACACTGGGAGGCAGAGAGAGGGAAAAGAGACTCTTAACAAGGAAAGTATGTAAATATGGCCAGACCTGTTCATTAGTACAGTGCAGCCAATATAAACCACTTTCCAAAATTAGCTAAGAGGGAAACAAATCTGTGCAAAGTCTGACATTCCAGGATTGCCTAAAGGAGCTGGGGATGGGTGAGGAGGCTTTTGTGACTGCGGCCATAGAGATGGGTCAAGAGCTCTGGGACTGAGTTGCTCCAGTGGGCAGCATAGCTAAAGTTGGAAGCCCAGCAGAGGGGCCACCATGTAGTCTAGAGGCCTAGCACCAGAAGGTGACTATTGAAGGATGGGGCAGGAAAGAGGAACAGATGCAGGCCAGGATACCCTTCCCCAGAATCCCACTGTCTGGAGCCAAATGTAGCACAGCCTTCATTCACCCCAGTGGTCATTTCTCCCCGTCTGCCATCACCTTGAACTTGAATAGGTTCTCCACAGTATCTGCACTTGAGATGTGCAGGGTAACCTCCACGGCTGCGTGTATGACAGCCTTTGTCCCAGTACTCAGAAGATCATTCCGTAGCTCAGAATGCCCTTTAATCCCACTACTCAATCAGGGGTATATCTGTAAGTTCAAGGCCAGCCTGGTCTACATAGCAAGTTCCAGGACAGCTTGGGACATGTAGTGAGAAATAAACAAAATCTTTCAGTTATGATCAAGTTTTGATTGGGTCTCATGCTCACAAATATGTAAACCTCAGAGGCTGTTGTCTATCTCCTCTGTGGCTTAGACACTGATCAAATACCATCTGGTGTAGTGGTTGCCATGGCAACATCTTTCTCTGAATACCAGCATAGCTGAGTGCAAAGCAGATGAAAATGTTCAATGTTAAGGGAAGATGATGGTCCCTACTGGAGCTTGGTGTCCCTGGCCATTCCAAGTCCACACAAACTTCACATTGTGCTCCATCGTGCCTTCCACTCTGGAAGAGGGCAAGGAGCTAATGCACCAAAGTCACACCATTCATAGTCAGGTTTTTAAAAAAAAAAATTTAAAAAATCACAAGATGCCTAGACTCTAGGCAACGCTAGGTTTGAACATGCAAGTCCTGTCTCTCAAAAAGCAGTGTGACTTCTAAAATCAGCTCAAATGATTTGCTTGTATGTGTGCACATGCATGAGAGAGAGACAGAGAGAGAGAGAGAGAGAGAGACAGAGAGAGAGAGGCAGAGAGACAGAGAGAGACAGAGAGAGACAGAGAGCGATAGAGAGAGAGAGAGCTTTATTCCTTATGGTGTTATTTGCCATTAAAAATAGCCATCACTGGGCTGTCAAGATGGCTCAGCGGGCAAAGGTACCTCTGCCACTGAATCTCACAGTGGAAGGAAAGCTGTCCTCTCTACATGTGCACTCTGTCACAAGTATATCTACACTCACACATATACAGTTCTTACTGATGTGTCCCTGAGAGGGACACCTATAGAGTGGGTACTTAACACTTGCTGATTGAAAGAATGAAAGGGAAAGAGTGTTAAGGCCTAAGGAAGAGACAGAGTGGGGAAGAGGGAAAGCGTATACTTGCATATATATAATGTTAAAAAAAAATAGCCATTTACTTATTCACTCACTCACATGTGCTGAGAAACTCCTGGGTACTGGACAAAATGCTGGCAACAAGTATACAGTAGTGAAAAAAAATACGATCTCTGATCTCGTAGGGCCTGTAAGTGTAATGTATGTGAACAAACATTCATTCAGTGGTGTGCGTGTGAGGACAAGATGACAAGCTGTTGTGGTAGTTACACAAGAAGAAGGAGGACGAGGAAGAGAAGGAGGAAGAGGGGGAGGATGTGGAGAGTATGCATATGGGAAGAAGATCTAGATATGGGCAGTCTGAAAAAAATTCCCAAACAAGTGGCCACATGTCAGGCTACAAACAGGGAAGTCTTATCGCCGGTTGTTTACTGTCGTGGCCCTGAGAGGGATCCCTACATAGTAGATAACTTTTTTTTAAAAAAGATTTATTTATTTATTATTATATGTAAGTACACTGTAGCTGTCTTCAAACACACCAGAAGAGGGCGTCAGATCTCATTACAGGTGGTTGTGAGCCACCATGTGGTTGCTGGGACTTGAACTCAGAACCTTCGGAAGAGCAGTCAGTGCTCTTAACCGCTGTGCCATCTCTCCAGCCCCAATAGTAGATAACTTATTACTTGCCGATTGGAAGAATGACAGGGAGAACGTGTTAAGGCCTAAGGAAGGGGCAGAGGTGGGGAGGGAGGCCCCATCTCTTGGGGAAGCCTTGTCAGGACCACGTCCTGCCCCACTGTCCAGGCAACTGTGGCCACACTCTTCCCAGCAAGCTGGAGAATGGGCGGTTCTGTGTTGGGCATAGCTCCACCCATAGCTTCCACATGAGACTAGGGGCAATGGACTAGAAGAGAGATGAGAAGGCACAGAAGTAGCTAGCTATCACATCTGATCTCTTGTAAAAGGAAGGTGTCCTGTCTAAAGGTTACCACTCTCATCTGATAACCTGTCTTCCTTTCTGTAGGGAGTAGAGGAAGCCCTGAACGTCTTGAGGGGATGTGTATTGTTGATATAGGAATGGCCACGCTAAAGACTCAAGGCCTCAGCCCCATGGGAAACTGAGAAAGCCATTCCCCATGAGTCGGGCTCAGAAAGGCAAGGGCCTTCGAGAGTTCAAGAGCTTGCAAATGAACGATCAATGTGTACAAACAGCCACTGCAACTTTTTCCATGGGGATGTTTACAGTCTGAAACTGCTCCACCCCTCCCCTATGTGCCGCATAAAACTATTATAAATAAACAGCTTGATACCACTTTGTCAGCATGCACAAAGCCGCCTCCAGAACCCTGTTTTCCCATACACACATGTATTTGTGCATCTGTCTTTTCAGCATTTTCTCACTAGTCAGGATTCCCAAGGACCCAAGACATGCAACGCAAAGTTCATTTCTATAGCTGCTTACAAAAAATAAAATAAATTAAAAGATGGTGAACTGAGTACACGGTCCCCAGTGAAGGAGTTAGAGAAAGGATCTATGGAGCTGAAGGGTTTGCAGTCCCTTAGGACGAACAACAATATGAACTAACTAGTACCCTCAGAGCTCCCAGGGACCCAACCACCAACCAAGGGCTATACATGGTGGGACTGATTGTTTTGGCAGCATGTGTATAGTAGAGGATTGCAAAGTCGATCATCAATAGGAGGAATGGACCTCGGCCTTGTGAAGGTTTTGTGCCCCAGTGTAGGGGAATGCCAGGGCCAATAAGTTGGAGAGGGTAGGGTGGCAGACATGGGGAGGGGGGAGGCAACAGGGGTTTGTTCTTGTTGTTTTTGTTTGTTTGTCTTTTGGAGGGGAAACTGGGAAAGGAGAAATTTACATGTAAATAAAGAAAATATCTAATGAAAAAATAAAATAAAATAAAAAAATTAAAAGATGAAGAAGAGTATCGACTCAAACAAACAAACAAAAAACAAAAAACTCATACCATACACTCTGGGCACATGTCTCCCTAAACACTGATCTCTGGTATCTGCCTTTCCTGTACATGCTAAGGACATATGCCAGGTGCCTGCTCTGCCAGCCTCACTTCTGTCCCCTGCCACCTCTGTCACTGTGACCCCAGAGAAGCTCACACAGAGCTTTTATTTCAGAAGGAAACTTCAGAAATGAGGGATCGCCTGTCCATTGTTGGTCATTTCCTAGACAGTAAAAGACTGGGAGCATCCGGGCCTGACCTTCTGTAGATCACCCAGCTGCTGCTTGCCTGGCTGGTCTGTCAATCCACTTTTCAGGATGGTTAATGGGTACCAAGTCATGGCCAGATGGGAGGGCTGAGTCCTGGTCTTCTACCACAAAGAAGGCTGACAAGAATAAATAAACACTATTGTATTAATCAGAATGGCTAGACGTGTGAACTGGAAAGCTGTCCCTCAAGGAAACATTCACGTTCAAGGTGACGGATAGTTTGTAATCAAGATGATCAAAGCACCATATATAAATTCTGAAACAGTAGGCTGTATCTCAAAGATGTACAACTGTCATGAACAAGCAAGTTACTAGTTCCTTCTTCTTCTTTTGGTTGTTGTTTTATTTTCTTTCTTTCTAAAGATTCTTTTTTTTTTTTAAAGCTGATTAAGAGTGTGTGCATGTATGTGTGTGTGTGTGTGTGTGTGTGTGTGTATGTGTTTGCATGTGGGCATCTGTGCCACAGCATACATGTGGAGGTCTGAGGATATTCTGTAGTCAGTTCTCTCCTTCCAGCTTTAAGTGAATTCTCGGGTATCCTAGTTGCTTAGAAAGCACCCATATCTCACCAGCCCTAAGTTTTTGAGACAAAGCCTCACTCTGTTGTCTAGGATGGCTTTAAACTCACAGTGATTTCATTTTCCCCAGTGTTGAATTCAGGCCCAATCAATTTATTAACCTAACAAAAAGGTCAACTTAAGCTCTACACTGAGGCCCTGGCCACTATCATGAGATATCAAAGCCACTTTAGAACTTCACAGGGTTTATCTATGGAAGTGGGCTTGAAACTGGAAAGCGTGAGAAAGTGGGAACAGGGCCGGGTGTGGCCCACTGCTCCACATCTGCCTGCTTCTCTTCTGGCTCAGTTGCCTTACCCAGCTCTTTCCTGAGATTTGGCAACATTACCTACCATACCATTTACAATATTTATAACTTTAGCTTTCCAAGATGCTGTCAAGAATTCCTTGAATAAAAGAGGGGGTGGAGGACTTTATAGGAGTTTCTCTGATGTTTCAGCAAATGGGTACAAAAAAATTCCAAGGGAGGGGGAAATTGAAACCAAGTATCTCAGATTCCTCCAGTGACTATCTTTTTCCATTGTGTCTCCAAAGGCCTAGACTATTTCATTTTCCTAGGGTTTTCCAACTTTCCAGATTTTTTTTCCCTTGAAACAAATCAAGCCTGACAAAGGTGCTAAAGCCAGTCTTCACCCTGGAGAGTCCCAGAGTGGATCTCCAGAGCTGAGCTCTGCCCCCTTTCACAGATGGTGGCATTGTAAGCAGAGGCAAGCCACTAGTGACAAGGGCCTTAAATACAGGTCTTTTTTCCTCCTGTTCCAATTGCTTCCCTGTTCTCATTTGCTTTTCTGTTGCTGTGATTAAACACTGACCAAGGGCAACTTGGGGAGGAAAGGATTTATTTAGCTTATAGGTGGACAGTCCATCATGTAGGGATGGATGCTAACCCAGGAGCTCAAGGTGGGAACTAAGGCAGGCTGCAAGCTTCCTTCAGTGCATGGAGTGATGCTCCCTCTGGCTGGTTCAGCTGACTTTCTTATTCATCCCAGGTCCGCTTGCTAAGAAATAGTGAGCTGGCCCCTCTTCCCATCACTTAAGAAAAAATGCTTGATAGGCAGGGCTCACAGGCCAGTGTGGTCTATTCAACTTTTCAGTTAAGGTTCCCTCTCCCTAGTTTTGTGTCAAGTTGACAGCTGCAGCTAACTATCATACTGGCACTCTGAAAAGTCAAGAACTCCAAGTGAGGAACAGAAGACAAACAGAAAACTGACAAGGGCCAAGGGGCAATCCTGGAGTGCCTCACATGAGACAGGGAGGGGTCTGTCAAAGGCACAGACAGTCAGCTGTTGAGACAAGCAAGTCCCTGGGGATCAAAGACACAGCAGGAGCAGTGGTAGACTGAAGTGCCAATTAAGTCAATGATGGGAATCATATACAATGTGAATGGCTGTCATAGTTTGGATCTGAAATGTACTAAAGACTTCACACCCCCAACCTGGTGCTATTAGCAGGAGGACCCCCATAGTCAGGTGGCCTAGTGGGTGGTCTAGTCACTGGAGGTATACTCTTAAAGGATCGGACAGATACTGCTCTTTCCTCTAGATTTTTCACTTCCTGACAGCCTTGATGGGAAGAGAGCTTTACTCTGCTGCTGCATTCCCTGCCATGATGTGCTGCCACTGTGCTGTAGATGCAAAAGCCACACAGGATGCATGAGATGTGCAGTGAAACCTCCAAACTAGGGTCCCAATGAAACCTTGCTCTTTGTAAGCTGATCATCTCAGGAATTGGTTATGGTAATAGAAAAGCTAACTCAGTAAAGCAAATTTACATTAAAAAGTAAGTATTTTGCAAAAACTTTGGCTTTACTCAGACAGAAGGAACAGGCACAGGCAGTAATTTTAACTGGAAAATCATGGCTTCCAGTTCCTCCAAGCAAGAAGCACAGGATAGTGGACACTTGCAGAAGAATCTTGTCTAGTACTCAAAGGCCTCACACAAAGGTCCTTTAGAAACACAAGCTAAACACCCACTCTCTTCCAGGCACTAGCCTAGATGCAGACAGCACAGTGACAGACAGAACAATATTATTGGTCATTCCTCAAGGAACAGCCAGCCTATTGGGCATGCTCTGGCTTCAAGTCAACAACCAGGCCATAAAGTCACAGACCCAGCAGTGTTAACAGTCAACTTACATACTTAGAGCCAGTCACAGGCTCATGCCCTTCTTTGGCAGGTTTATTATCCTACACCTCAGGCCCCACAATACCAAGCGGAAGGCACATCTACATTTTATCCCAAAGCTGCATGTATAGCTGAGGGGTTAGCTTTGAATTATACATTGCTGTATGTATTCCCAATATATAGTTGGGAATTTTACAAGTCATAGGCAGGATATCTCCTACCAAGAAATTAGATTTGACTAGTACTTCTGAATTCTAAGATATGAGTAAGGCCACATGCCACTCAGTCAGAAACTGTGAGAACAAAAATAATTTAAATAGTATTAATAATTGAAATAGTTCTGCACTCTGCTTACTGGAGAGCCAGAATGCCAGAGACATCTCCATGTGGGACAACCTTGAAGTTCCCAAGGCTACATGATCCCCAGTGCACCTGTGCGGAAACAGTGACAGCATTAGCTTCTCACAGAATGCTAATCTCTGTTTCTATTTATAGCTTTGTACAAACATTCAGTTGAAACAAGTAAAATTTCTATTTGCTGTTTAGAAAAAGTTTGTTAAACAAGCAAAATATGAACACTGACCATTTCCTGTGTTGTCAACCTGTTTCTCAGTGGACTAAGAAGATAGTACCTATTCACTCCCCATGTCTACTCCACAGACTAGGACTAACTGCTGGATGATCATGAAACAGTCTGCTGGATAGCAACCAAACAGAGTAAATAGTAAAATCTGAAAATCAGAATCAATTCCCCCAAAGTCCTACTCAAAGGAGCCAAATAAGAACAGTTACGCACAAAGACACACAAAGAGATCAAGGGATGGAAAGATAGCTCAGTTGGTAGAGTTTGCTTTGTAAGCATGAAGACCTGAGTTCGATCCCAGAGCTGTGTGGTTTGTCCTTGAAATCTCAGCACTAGTGAGGTAGAGACAAGAGGGGGCTTGCTGGTTAGCCAGCTCTACAATGGTCCAAAGGAAACTCGAATTCCCCAAACTCCAAAAGTCAGTACAAATATCCAGCAGTGAGTTCAACCTGGACTATAGAAAGATATCTTGCGGTTAGATAGAAGCCAGGATTCCTTGGGTTCCCCTCTACCAAAAGAAGTCATTCCCCTTACCTCAGACAGGGGGGACATATTGCTACCTGTGATGCCTATTAGAATATCAAAGCTGATGCTGGCCTCCTCAGTATTGCATTTCAGAGTCCATGCTGGCCCCGAGCCCTTCTCAAGGCCTTCCTTATCCTAAACTCCCCCAGCTCACAGGCTGTTCTCCCCACAGCTACCCATTCTCTTTATAACCTTGCTATTCTCTACCACCCCCACCCGCAAGGGTGTGTTCTCTACTCCCTAACCCCTGATGTTCTCCCATCACTCACAGAGAGCCCTGGTCATGTCCATGTCCAGTCTGCAGGCCATGTTCAGTTTAACTTTTTTTCTCTTTGCTCTGGACTTTTCCAGATGCCTCTGGCTGTTCTCATATATCTACAATAAAAACCTCCCCCTTCACCATGGCCATGTCCACAGAACTTATACCAGTCTAAACTACTTGGCAAAGTGTAGGCATTTAAGAGAGACATGTGTAAGAAAACAAAGTGGAAAGCACTAGAGGAACACTCAAGATGGTCCTGTCCTACACACACGCGCGCGCACACACACACACACACACAC